>JARNGD010000136.1:0-98412 GCA_031001845.1 Achaetomiella virescens
TTCGCAAGAGAGGCGGCGCTGACACTGGTTCAATAGCATCGAGCGGCTCTTCGGGCGGCGGCATGACCCAGGGCACCATCATCGCAATTGCCGTCGGGGTAGTCGGCGGCATCCTCTTCCTTGCCGCCGCCGGGCTGGTGTACTGGTACTTCCGGCGGTCACGGCGCCAGCAGGAGCAGCGCACCAGGCGGCCGGGCGAGTTGCTGAAATCCACGACCGCCTCGTCTTCGCCGGGCTCGCAAGTCGGGGATAATTCGTCTCAGGGCCGGCCCGTCGTGCAGCAGATGAGCGCCGTCTGCGAGATGGACGGGCGTCTGTACCGCGTCGAGATGGCGAACGACAACGGCAAATTCGAGATGGATGCACACGGCCACGGCAATGCGGAGTTGGATGCTTCCAACAGAAAGCATTTCCAGCCTGGAATGAGCACAGCTTCACTGTATCTCCCTGAGCCCGGCCCTGCCAGATTCGGCGGCTCTCGTTACTGAGCAGTTCCCGCCCCCGTCATATGCGCCCTGGATGCACGCAGAGAAACCCTCGGCGTAAATAACCGGGAATCTGCTTGGCGACGACACAAAGACACACGCCTACGAACACACCCTAACTCACCTTACATCTCTCTCTGCTTCGGATTTTATTGGTGTCTGTGATGGCCGGAAATATCAGCTTCCTCGACGAGTCTGGGCCAGAACACCTTCCAATCGACACGCTGTGAGGGGACACAGCGCACCATGATGCAGCGGGCCATTGGTTGGCCCCTCCTCGTAGGTAGGGTTACATCGCCCATCTCGGCGCTTCCCGCGAAAAACCCTGGATTTTTCATGCAACTCTGCTGCTGTCAGCTGCACGCTCCTCACGCACGTCTCACCGCTGCTCTTTCGCGGCGTCGCCCACCCGCAACACTGGGAAATGGCGGGAAATCAACGCTCGCTGCGGACCATGTTCCTGACAGCCCGCATAAAAGGCATTGCCGCCGCTCGCCAAGTCCTCGGCACAACGGCAACAGAGGGCTTGCGCCCCGCCGCCCCATCCGGTCGCTGCTGTTCCTCGTCGCGTTGGTCAATCTCGCGTGGAGTCTCTATCAGCTGCCCGTGAGTCGCGTCGTCGAGAGCAGGCTGTGTCGCGAACACTATGCTGGACGCGACCCGTCACCGCTCCGTTCGGACGGGAGCGTCCCGGAGGAGCTGTGTAAGATCGATGAGGTGCAGCAGCCCTGGGCAAGATCCAGGGCGTGATGGAGGCGCTTTGGGTGGCAGGTGGTGAGGAGCTTTCTCGATGTTTATGATTCTTTGGACGTAGCGTGTGCTAAGATGAAATAGACTTTTTAATGACCATACCGCTGGTGTCGCTAGCAGACCACTACGGCCATCGCTTCGTGCTGTGTCTCAATCTTATCCCCCGCGTCTTCCTACTCGCCTGGACGTTTGCAGTTGGCTACTTTGATCGAGTCCTGCCGATCAATGCCATCCTCGCTGCTCCAATTCTCTCCTTCCTGGGAGGCGACTGCGTCTTTAACTCGATCGTCTACTCTCTCGTCTCGGAGCTCACAGACGACCATGTCCTCCGGTAACCGTCCTCACGTCTCACCTTCATTGCCACGCCCACTTACGTTATGTCCTCAGCGCAACCTTCTTCGGCTACGTCAACGCCGTCTCCGCCATCTTCTCCCTACAACTCGGCCCCGCCCTCGCCTCAGCGACCATGTCCGCCCTCCTCTGGCTTCCCTTCTGGATCGGCATCGCCATTCTACTTATCGCCGTCCAGTGATCTCCACCCTCCCGCTACCAAGCAGTCACCATCTCCCGACCTCCGATGACAGCAGCGAAGCCGCGCTCCCCCTGCTCTCCTCACCTTCCGCCCGACATACGTTGAAGACGTTAACAAAATCTCGCCTCAACACCATCATCTCGCTGCTCTCAAATCCCTCGCGAAACTTTGTCCTCCTCCTAGCAGTGTTCTTCTTCGCCTCCCTCGCCAGCTCAGACACAAAGATGCTCACGCTGTACATCTCGAAGCGGTATGGCTGGAAGTTTTCGTCGGTGGGGTACTTGTTGTCGGGCAAGGCCGTGTTTAATTTCATTTTGCTGTCTGTGGTGGTGCCGCGGGTATTACAGTTGCGGCAATCGAGGAGGGCATCCCTTCCAGGAGCTGAGGCGGGAAGGGCCGGGGGAGGAGGCATTGGAGCTGCGGCGGCGGCGGCGGCGACGGCGGCGGTGAAGCAGCAAGCGGAGGACAACGACGATCCAGTAGTGAACAAGGGCTTCATGGGACTGCCGTCGACAAGGAGACCATCGCCAACGCACACATCTGCCTCGTCTTCTCCGTCCTCGGCGCCCTGGCCATCGCCCTCTCCCCCGCCATCTGGGCGCTGGTGCCGTCGCTGCTGTTGTACGCGCTGGAATTGCGCTCCCAATGTTCACCTGGTCGCTGCTCAAGTCCCCCAGCATGGGGCTTGACGAGAGCTTGGGGGGTGATGATAGGCAGGGGACGCAGCTCTTTTCGGTCGTCATGCTTGTCAAGACAGTTGGCACGCTGCTTGGGGCGGTTGTCATGCCCGCGCTGTGGGTTGCTGGGTTGGGAATCCGGGGGTGGGCGCTGGGCATGCCGTTTTTGGTGAGCGCCGGGTGTTATGCGATTGCAGGGGGGTTGTGTGAGGAAGATTGCAGTGTGATGGGGGAAAGGGGACCGAGTGAGATGGTCGAGGTGGCTTTTCCCACCAAAAAGGCTGAGATATGATCGGGGGGTTGTGGCGCGAATACGACCTGTCGCCGTCGCCACGTTGGTGATATTAACTGGTTGGAGTCATGAAGGCGCCGCGCACTATTGCCGGGTGTTCCAGCCGCTAAGGCCGCATGGACGCTAGCCGGGATACGGCTGAAAGGAAAATCAAATAGCTTCAGGAGAGCTGAAGCCAAGGCTGATTTCCGTCTACTTGATTCGCCAACCCAGGCCATGCCGCGAAGACAATCTTAGGACAACGCCCAGCGCGGTCTAGACCTGCAACTATCCCCACAACGCTCAGCTTCTCAGGGGCGAACGGCTGCGAGGTCCCCGGACCCGTCGGGCATCTCGATTTTGCGTACATACTCATAAAATATCCTGCCATCGCCCCATTCTGGTGCCGCAAACAAGGCTTCAAGCTTCGAGCCAGGACACTTGTCAGCATCACACCACCATGAAGGCCCCTCTCCTCGTCGCCAGCGCCGGCGTGGCGCTCGCTGCCCCTGGGCACTCGCGCAACTCTGCCATCCTCCGGCGCACCGGCTACGATCTCTGCGAGAACGACTGCAACCTTGCCGGAGTCGCCTTCCCGGACAAGCACACTCTGCAGCTCCCGCTCGAGCACAAACTGGTCCGAGCAATGCCCGCCCATCGCCATTGGTGACCCGAGCGCTCCCACAGCGACCTCGCGAGTCTGCCTTGACTTCGTTGGGACCAATGTCTACTTCAACTTCTCTTCCTTCTCAGGCTACACCTACAAGAACGCCGCCGTAACCTGGAAGTTGAAGGGCAACGTGCTCACCCCTGACGCGTGGACTTCCCTCCGCCAACCAACACCGTTGCCTGCACTGCCAACCCCTCCGGCGACGGCCTCTTCTGCAGGTTGCCCTTCAGCGACATCCTCGCCGTCTCGCCCTCCACCAGCCCAAGGACCTCCTCTCGGGCATGTGCCCCAACGGCGACGCGAAGGCCTGGTCCTCTACCTCTCCTTCACCGGCGAAGCCACCTCCACCTCTAACCCCTCCATCACCCCCTTCGCCCAGCTGCCCCCTGCACCACACGCGACTCATCCGGCCAATGCACCGCCCGCGACACCACCTACTCGTACATCGAAACCGCCTACCGCTGTTCCAACTGCGGCGTCGCCGCCTGCCCCTCGGAGCCCACCCACCTCCTCCTCCCCCTCCTCCCCCTCCACTTCGTCCCCCCCCGAGTCCTCCACTTCCTCCCTCACCTCCTCCTCCCCGACGCCCTCCGCGTGCGCCGTCGGCACGGCCTTCGGCTACCAGGCGCCGGTGGGCGCCGTGCAGAAATCCACCCCGCTCAACACGCAGTCCGGGCAAGGCTGCAACCGGTGGGGGTGGTACACGACGCCGACTCTCTCGGAGCTGCAGTCGGGCAGCGGGGTGTCGGGCCCGCTGTATGTCGGGGCGGGGCGCAACGACATCAGCAAGGCGACAGACGTCGGCACGTGGACGGCCAAGGCGGACGCCGCGGGCAACGTGGTGGTAACGTATGCGCTGCGCGCGTCGTACGGGCTGGATGAGGTGCACGTTGACCTGGCGTGTCTGCCCATCGACAAGTGCGCGCCGGGGAGCTACACGTTTGGGAAGAGCGGGCTGGGCGATGTGGCGCAGTACTCGACGCCGGCGCTGAGTTATCCGAGCTGTAAGGGCGGCTCGAAGGCGGCGTTGATTGTGCACGCTGCGGTGGATCAGAGCGGGTTTGGGGCGTGCCCGGCAGTCGTGGTTTAGGAAAGGGGTTGTTGAATGTTGATGGGTTTGGGCGTGATAGTAGGCCTTAGTACTATTATGATTGCTTGATTAATGTGAGGAGGTATGATGGCATTGTTGGTCTTGCCGAGCTCGTTGGTGAAACTTCCTGCGCAATAAAGAGACGCCCCTCTGTTGTACAGTGACTGAAGCGTGATGCTCACCATGACTGTGTTCTCAATACTCTCTAGATTCTACATGCTCCCAAGACAACTGTCTTTACCGCCACTGTCTCCGCTCGCAAATGCTTTCAAAAATGACACCCACACATACATGCCCACGGAGACCGACCATGGTACACCGACCGACAGAAACTCCAACTTGCTGAAACCTGTAATAATAGTACAAACACTAGGCGATGGTAGCCAATCCAGCAGCCGGGCCTAGGCCATATCCGGTGCCGTGACTCGGAAACGGCTCTACCGGTTCCTCGTGTCCTTCCCCTTCTTCCTGCTCCTCTTCTTATCCTTCGGCAGCTCCAGCGGCGTGCCTCGAGCGCCTTAGCCATAAACTGCAGCATGTAATCATCAATGGTGCGCATCCGCTCCCCATACGCGTTATACTCCACCACTTCCTCCGCCAGTTCCTCCGCGGACTCTGCAAACATGCCCAGCCCCGACCGCCCTACACCAGCAGTGCCAGCCCCAGGCTCCGTCGTTCCCTCTCTCGGTGTACCCTGTCTGACGCTCGACACGCCCGACCCAGGCTGCTGCTCCAGGAAATCCGCATCGTCCTGAGTGATCTCTTTCTTGCGACCCTCGCGGCCGCCACGTCCTCCTTGTCCTCGGCCTGCTCCAGTACGCGGCCACACTCCGCGGGTTCGAGCTCTCGACCCCACCAAGCACCTGTCCATGGCCGCGTTGGCAGCGACATCATCCTCGTTGGCCAGCACCTCGCCATTGGTGCCGATCACATCCCGGACAGACAACTTGTTGAAGTAATCCGTCGTGAACTCCCTCTGAATGACAGTCATCCAGCATCTGCTTCTGGCTCGCTTTCCGCAGAATATTGGCCTCGATGGTGTGCTCGCTAACAAGGCGGTAGATGTGCACGTCGCGGGTCTGGCCGATGCGGTGGCACCGGTCCTGGCACTGCTTGTCCATGGCCGGGTTCCAGTCCTGGTCGTAGAAGATGACCGTGTCGGCGCCCGTGAGGTTGATGCCCAGGCCGCCGAGCGGGTCGACAGGATGAAGCAGAGGATGCGCGGGTCATGGTTGAAGCGGTCGGTGAGGATCTGGCGCTGCTCGACCTTGGTGGCGCCATCGAGGCGAAGGTATTTGTGCCCGTGGATGTTGAGGAACTGTTCCAGGATGTCGAGCACCTTGGTCATTTGCGTGAAGATCAGCGCTCGGTGCCCGCCGGCTTGGAGTTTGCGGAGAAGCTTGTCCAGGGCCTGCAGCTTGCCGCAGTCGTACTGGAGGAGGCGCTTGTCGGGGAACTGGATCGAGAGCCGCATGCGGCTTCGTGCCAGGGGTCGGCGGGCCGTTCCTTTGGCATGTACGGCGCGTACTTAACTGGTGCCGATAGCTTCAAGTCTGCTTCCGTGATGCCTCAACACCCCTTGGCGCCAAGGAGCAGTCTCGTCATGTCTCCGGTCACGACGGCTGGGGTGACGCAAGCAAACTTGGTGATGGTCATCTCCATTGAGTCGGCCGCTGCTGGAGCGTGGGGATGGCATTGTGGAGAAGGTAGGAGTCCTCTTCGAACCAGCTCATGATCTTCTGCGGAACCTTGGGCCGCTGTTTGTATGGTCGGAGGTGGGTGTCGAGCGTGAGCAGCTCAATCAGTCGCTTGCCGTAGATCGGCCGTTGCTGTCGACGGAGCGCGTTGAGATAAACGCAGTGCTGCAGCTCCTCAAAGCGGCCCCAACGGGCAGCGCTCTCAAGATACACCAAATTTGATTTGACCGAGATGGGGTCCAGCGCGTGGTAGGCATTGTTTGCCCGAATCTTCTGCGCTTCCCTGAGATCGAGCAGTATCCTATGCGTGCTCAACTGAGAGATGCGGTCGGCGTGCATGGTTGACATGCCCTCGTACTGGGTTGGATCATGTTGAGGAAGCTGAGGCTGACTACCCCTTCATCGGCTTGACGGCCAAGAGCTTTCTTCCTGATGAGACGTTCATTGAATTCGTAGTCTGACGCAACGGATCGTTGCATGCGGAAGGACGTCATGATGGGCCGGTCGACGAAGAGGTCAGGGTGGTTGCAGACCTTGCGGAGCTGCATCAGGCAGTTGATGATGGACATGTAGTTCCCCGAGGATAGGGTTTCTCGGGTGTCTGCGCGAGACAAGAAGCCATCGTATAGCTCGCGTTGGCGTTTGGAGAGCCGGCAGAACTCGACGTGCTCGTACTTGGCCGGCATCTGCTTCTCAACGTCGGCCTTCAGACGACGGAGAAGATACGGCCGGAGGACCGTGCAGTTTGGAGATGATGGCGCGCGCTTCATCGTCCAACTGCTCCCGCCCGCTCTCGAGAATCTGCGACTCTGGTCTGGAGAACCAGTTGTGGAACTCCTTAAGGTCGACGAAGCCGCCTTCGCCGTTTTCCGGTGGGGCCAAGAAGTAGAGAAGCGACCACAGCTCGGTAAGGTTGTTCTGTAGTGGCGTTCCGGTGAGCAGAAGCCGAGAGTGTGTGTTGAAACCCAGCAGTGTCTGCCACGCTGTGACTTGAAATTCTTGATGTTGTGTGCCTCGTCGAGGATCATGTAATGCCACCGCCTGCGCCTGAACACCTGCTGGTCTTGTAGCACCATTTGGTAGGAGGTGATGCAAACGTTCCAGACGTCATCGTTGGTCCAGCCTGCCGCTTCCTCTTGCGTTCCTCCTGGTTGCCGTAGTAGGTGAGAATCTTGAACCCAGGGCACCACTTTTTGAACTCCATCTCCCAATTGAGCATGACGCTCGTTGGCACGATGACCAGGTGAGGCCCCCAAACCTCATGGTGGCAGGCAAGGTGCGCCAGAAGCGCAATAGTCTGAATTGTCTTGCCTAGGCCCATTTCGTCCGCGAGGATGCCATTCGTGTTGTTCGCGTAGAGGGCTGCAAGCCAGTCAAGGCCGAGATGCTGATACTCACGCAGAGTGCCGCGCAAGAGGAAGGGTATCTCGGTCCTCGGGGCGGCTGGCTGGGGCGAAGCGGACCTGCTGTCGGTCTTCGGAGCATTGAGAAGGGAATTCGATGTTGGAGTTTCGACATCGGTCGGTTTCGTATCGTCAGATATCCTGGGTGATTGGCTCCTGGTCGGACTGCGAACGTTGGTTATCGGCTCGGTCTCTGGGGTGTGATGATGTGTTGTGGGTGCCGGCGTCGTCTCGGTATCAATGCTCTGTAATGGTGCTTCCGTCGCGGCAGGAGCGTCAACCATGGAAACATCCTCCATAGGCTCCTCCCTGGTAGCGGACGCCCCTGCCCCGTCCGTGGAGACCTGTTCCGGGTGAGGACCCGCGACATGGCCATGAACTGGTGGCACCTGTGACGATAGAAGTGTAGTGTCGGTAATGGTGTCTCCAGCAACGGATTCCTTGCGAAGGGGATGAGACTGATCGTCGTCAGTGGTGGCCACCGTGGGAACATCTCCGGTTGGGGCTTCTGCTGCTGGAGTAGGCGCTTCCCGTTGGTTATCCTTCTCTGCAGGGCTGGCACCATCGCCGTTAGCTGCAGGGGCTTCGGGCGCAAGGTCGGCATGAGCATCCCTCATTTCCACGTCCCCTTGTCCCGCTGGCTCTTCACTGGCTGCCTCTGCCTTCAACCTCTTTAGCTCCGACTCCTTGAAGAAAAGCCCAAGTAGCCCGGTAGGCTCGTCCTCGGACTCCTCCTCTTCCTCGCTCCCTTCTTCATCATCCTCCATCTCGGACTCGTCTTCGGAAGACCCAAGATCATCATCCATGTCGATGGACTCATCGCTGGTGTCATCATCGGGCGCGACGCTTGTAGCCTCGTCGGTGGGTGCAGGTCCGTCTGTGCCTAGCTTCTCCTCGGGTGGGGTGTGCAGCGGAGGAAGATTGGCGTACTTCTCCCGCAGTTGCTCCTGAGTGAGACCCTCGTCAGACAGCTCCGACTCCTTGTCTTCCTCATCGTCTGAGGAGGACATGTTATCCTCGTCGTCCCCGTCCTCATCCGACATGTCTTCAGAGTCCCCGCTGGTCCTATCCAAGTCCTCCTCGTCGTCGCCATCCGAGAGCATGTCTTCATCGTCCAAGTCCTCTTCCGAAAGCTCCTCGGTGTCAAAACGCGCTTGTCTCGCCTGAAGCTTCTGCTCCGACAAGTTGACAGCTTGGTTAAGCGCAGCCTTTACCCTCCTCTGTTCTTCCGCCTCCCAATCTGCCAGCCGCCGGCGGTTGACCTCTGCCTTGACGTTGTCCCATGTGCCCGCGATGACCTTGTTGACCTGTCGCCACTTCGCCTTGCTCTCCTCGATCACCTCGGCTTCGATTTCTTCTGCGGTCTTTGGTTGCGGGTTTCGTCGTATCCACTCCGCCTGGCAGGCAATCGCTAGTCGCTTAGCAGTAGCTCGGTGTCGTTGTTGTTCGAGGAGCATGAGCTTCCGAAAGTTGGACATCGCTCTGGTGAGGTGATCCATATGCGCCCACTGCCGCGGCGGTTCTTCCTCCGGCTCGGGCTCAAACACAGAACACCTCTCCTCGGCCAGGATGCCGCCGGGCTCCACCTCTCGCTCGACCCGCAGGATGAGCCGGGCATCTTCCCTCGCAGCCTCCTCTGTGTACCGGGGTCCATCTTCGTTCGAGGCGAGACCACCATCTTCCACCGGAATGTGGACTGCGCGCTCGAAGAACTCGTCGAAGGTCGGCCCGATCTTCGGTCGCAGGTTCGCCTGGTCACGGTGGACGAGCGGGATGGTAGTCAACGGCGGGCGGACTCGTAGCTTGATGCGCGCGGCGTTGTGCGGCGCCTCGTCGTCGTCATCCTCGGTCTCGCGAAGATGACGCGTAGAACGGCGCGTCCCGACAGATAGTTTCGCGGGGTGGCATTGCGCCTTGGGGATGGAGATGGTCGACGATTGCGGGCGCTTGATTTCGGCTGTGGGGCTGCGGATTTCTTTGGTGGGTGTTTGTTGGCTGGTTGCTTGGTTGGCGCCTGTTTGCTCGAAGACGCCGAGCGCTTGTGAGCAGCACCGGCGGGGGTCGAGGCATGGCCGCCGTGGCCGTTGATCGTGGCGGGGCGATTCTTGTGGGGGCTTGGGTGTTGGCTGTGCAGTACTCGTCTTGTTATGCGCTTGTCGCCAGGCTGCAGCTCCAGAGGCACCGTGTTCAGACGGCCCGACTTGCGGCGGCCGTCTTCGGTTGTGAAGGTCGACGGTCCATCGGCCTCGACCTTCTTCCAGGGCGGGGACTCGGGCTTCGGCTTGCGAACGGCGTTATTCGGCGTCGTGTCGCGTACTCGGCGTCGTTTGGCCGGGGGGCCGTCGTCTACGCCCCCGGCATCACGCGCGTTGCGGACACCGTTGCTCTGTGGAGAAGTGGCCTGGCCCTGCTGCTCGGCAGGCCTTCCGGCAGCTTGCTCATGGTCATCGCGTCCGTTGGCGGCCTGGGAGGGAGGAGGCGTGCCTTGTTTGACGGAAGGAGCGGGCTCAGGAGCCTGGGGGGATGGCGGATGATCGTGGTGCGGGCCATTGTCGCCGGGAGCTGCAGGCGGATGTGCGAGTGGTGGGCTGGGCGACGCGATCTCTGTCATAGTAACAAGGGACACTGCGAGGCAGAGACGGCCGCGATCTCGACGAATCTGGCATCTGGCAGGACGAAAATAAGGTCAGACGAAAGCTGAAATCGTGCTGAATCTACTATCAAGATTTGGACATGACCACGGGCCTGGGGGGCTGGCTGCAGCGTATTTTGTGCCGAAAATGGCTGTCGTCAGCAGAAACTTTGCCAACCGACAAAAAATTCGGGTCACGGCTGAGCCTGAAGGCGAGTCCCGCGAGGGGCAGCAGGCAGCGCGCTCAGCCAGTGATGCCTGAGGTATCCACCTCGTTTGAACCTGACCTTGGCCAATCCGCCAATGGCAGGAAAGCGGGGCAGCGACTGCCATCACAACCGCCACCTGCCAACCATGGCTAGCTCAAACCTCCTAGCTTACCTAAGGTAACGAATGTGAGCGGACTGCGCTCGCCAATTTGACTTGCCGACATCATCAGACTTCCTCTCAGCACCAACAGGCATTGCGGCACCACCAAGCCAAGGCACGTTCCGAAACCTGCGTCCCGAGTTGCTAGGTGACTAAAGCTGATGACGACGACACAGATGCTGTCCCCCAGGTTGTGCGGGCGTCGCCCTTCCGAGCGGCTACGCTGCCCGCGGCCACGCGACGACTCCCTTTCATCCAGCAGCGCACCTTCCTCCCCGAGTCCATGGTCGGCAAGAGCAAGATCGACGAGAAGTACCCTGACTCCGACTATCCGACGCTCAGCGCCGCTGAGGACCCGGACATGGTGTGTTCAGCCCGGCAAGCGACGAATAACACTCATAGCTGGAGTTGGGGCTGACATTGGAATTTCGCGTCGCAGAACGGCGGCTACATCAACCCTCCGCCCATCAAGCGTCAGTTCCGCGATCCCCACGCCGACTGGTGGGACAAGCAGGAGCGCAGGAATTTTGGCGAGCCGGTGCACGAGGATCACGATATCCTGGGCATGTTCTCGACCTGGGAGTACACATGGATCACCCCCGGCAAGGGCCGTTCCAGATCGGCGTCTTCGTCGCTGTCTTTCTCAGCGTGTGCTACGGCGTCAAGCTGACGTACCCCGACCGGGTCAGCTACCCGCGGGAGTTCGAGGGCGGCCTCGAGAGGGAGCTGGGCGGTGCTGGTGGCATCAGGGCAAGTCAAGACCCCGGTTGCTCTCAGATCCAATTGCTAATGGTACAGTGCAGGCCCGGATGGAGGGTGACGAGGACCCGTAGATGCGATTCGGAAATGAAATGTGTGTATCCAACTAGCAGGCCAAACAGTGTTCATCATGTCCCTTTGTTCTCGAGTACCAATGGAAGCTACAAGGTCCTGAGACTGCTCTGTGACATCGGCGCCCTGTTGGCCTGGGAAAGGAAGGCAGGCGTTGGGGAAGCGATGCAGCTTTCTGGACAGCCATTGCTGCGTGGCTTCCGAACAGTCCCAGCTTCTCGCTCAGAGCGAAAGCATCCGCCCCGCACTTGAGCCTGAGCAAGCGCGATCACACCTGGAGCGGCTGTCAGCTCCGTGCGCGGATTTAGTATAGGGGCAAAGATCGGCGGATCTGGAGGCCAGATCTTGGGTCAGAGAAGTGGAATAATATCCAGATGGAAGCCGTCGTCGCCCACCGCTGTACCGGACTCGACCAAGCTAGCTTGCTCCTTCCGTCAACAGCAGCTTAGTTCGCCAGAGCCTAGGTATCTGGCAAAGGCAACTGCTGACAGGCAGCCAGCATGGAGCTGCCAATGGATAAGGCGTGTTTAATGTCCATCCTTCCTCTCGGCGCTGAGAGCTCGGGGAATCTTTATCGGAAGCACCGGCAGAGTTAGAAGAGGAAGGGGCAAGCCTCCGCTGCCATGCTTGATGCACCACGCTGTTCGACTTTCGCGTGATAAGCCCTTCTCCAGCATCGTCTAGACCGCGGGGCGGGGTGGAGGCGGTTCATCTTGTGACGTTGCAAACGTCTGTCCAACTCCTCCCCAACACCGCCGACTCGGCGATATTTTGGTTTCTTGCTTTCCCGGATTTCCGTCTTGTCTTTCGCTCCTTGGCTTACTCTTCTCTCACTCTTGGTACAGTCCTCCATCCTCATCGAGCAACCTTAGCAAACGTCGTCCCATTCCAGAAGCCCCTCCTCCGCCACCCCTACCCGGAAGGATGCGTTACGACGACTGGGACATCATCCTCTTCCCTACCGGCCGCGACTCCAAGATTCCGTTCAAGGAGTTCAAGGTCGCTTGCCATGTCGTGCCTGATCTAGAGCTGGCACATATTCACGGCGCCGTGGGCCTACCGGTCATGACTTGCTTCGTGCCGAGCTTGCCTCCTGTAGCCCGTTCCAGATTTCGCTCCACTGCTGGCGCCGGCCGGATATCAGCCAGTTCACCCGCTCGTACAGCAAGCACTCGGAGCTTGTCAAGTTCGAGGCCCGGATTCTGATCGATGGGCGCCAGGTCGCGTGCGTCACGACATAGCTGACATGCCGACCGATGCTAACCGGGTCCTCCAGTACCAAGTTCTCGACCGTGAAGTCAATGGTCCGCACTTGATCACCAACACATTCGGTTTGTAGTGACCACTAGGCTGACAAGGGCCGGCTTCGCTGACTCGGCGGGACAGAGTTCACGAGAATGGGCGAGTTCCAGCGCTTGAAGTTTCCCGCCTTCCGCCGCGAGCTTCTCTACCAGGACCACTGGTCCCCGGGCGATGACACTGGCCGCATCAAGATCATCATCAGCGAAGGATTTCCGCGGGACTCGGCGTCCGCACCGATCGAGCGGCTGAAGAACGTCGTGGCCTTCGCGTTTCAGCATGCTCCTCTGGGTGGGCCGTCCCAGGTTCTGCTTGTGCATCGACGCCCCCGCTAACGGTCACCCGCAGAGATTCTAGAGACAAATGCTATCGCGTGGCCGAACCCCTCGATGTGGCGCTGTTCGGCTTTCACCCCGGCGATGCCAGTTCCGACTTACCATATCGAAGACGGCCCGAGTTCGCACGCACATTCGCCTGGCAGAAGGTCGCTATCCCTGCGAAACCTCAAGAATCAAGGCTTTCCGGTGCCGGGCCTCGCCAGCAGTGCGTTCCAGCCTCAGACAAGCAACGGCTTTCTCGGCGGTCCTGCCTTGCAGATGCCGTCAGTCGGACGCAACGATGTGGGATTTACCAATGGATCCTCCTTCTCGGACCCATTCACCGAGTCGGCTTACCACGACTGGGTGACCTCCTTGACAGGGGGCCCGCCCGCCGAGCCCTGGGACGGGAAAACAATGTGGCCCCCGAGTCCGCGGAACCCCAGAAAGCAGAACTCTGATACCGTCATGTCCGACTATGTCCCGTCCCGGAGCTCGGACCCGATGCATATCTCTGGTCCAAGCCTGGAGGATGACCCCATGAGCCTGAAGGTCCCGGCCAACACGCCCACTGGTGGGAACGCGGATGACGGGCAGCCAAGCCAGGACACGAGTTTTCAAATGCCCGCAATGACTCTGCACCCTGATTTCGCCTCATCTCTGACACAGTCGCTTTTGAACCAACCATTCCCGCTTCCAGTGCAGCAGCTGCAGCTGCAGCAGCAGCACAACAGCTTCTCATTCCACAGCAGAGGCCAAATCCCGGAAGGAGAACCAGACTGTTCCGGGTAGTAATCCTGGCGCTGCTGTTACCCAACCGACGGTTCACGCCAACAATACCGAGACCCGGAAGTTCTCTCAGTCGCTTTTTGGCGTCAACACCCTGGACTCCGCCGTCACTGCCTCGGCGACCTCGGACTCGCCGACCAAGGAAGGGAACAACAACACCCCGACGCTGGAGTCGTTCTTCCCCGAGTGTCAGCAGCGCCTCGAATGAGGAATTCAAGTCCGCCTTGTTGAACGCGTCGGTTAGCAATAATTGCTCCACAGCGGCAACACCCAACAACAGCGATCTGTCACTGTCTAATTGTGGGAATGTTCACGGTGGACTTACCGCCCTCGGAGGCGGCAACGGAAATAATGCCAACAGTACCAGCGGGAATGGAAACACGCTTAGCAAACGTCCGAGAACCTTCACTCCTGCCTCTATCAGAGCCATTGATGAAGAGGACGAGCCTCGCCGGGCGAGCCCGCTGGTACGAATTGCCGGGTATGGTGTGGGGGATATTCCCGGGAATGTGGCTCAGTGAAGGAGCCACTTCCTTCGGCTTTGCTGAGGTCGTTCTTCGTTTATGTCAGCTGCTTATTACAGGCATGATCCTGCGACTCTCGTTCGAGGGTTGTCGATAATATGCTTATCTGCGAGAGCATTAGTGTTTAATGGCCATCGTTGGTATGAGATGAGGTATTGGAGCGAGGTTGTACGACACACTCTCTGTCATTCTTTGTCCATTTGTTTGCCTCGGATATTCCCAGGCCTGTCCATACGGTTAGCCAAACCCCCAAGGGCAAACTCATCTTAGTGCATAATCTACATTCAAGGACCAACCACTTCCTCTTCAATGGAGTGCTCAGTGTTGTTGATCACTCTCGGAAATTGGTTGCGAAGGAGCGGGCATATGCCGCAGATACAGGATATCATCACACGAATTCCAATGTCTGGAGTTGCCTGTCCGTTCCAGGACCGGACCACGGGGAAATGCCGTCTGTATCAAGCGAGCAGATGAGTCCAGAGCACTGGGATTCAAGATTCCCAGCAGCGAAAACCTGTTGCGCCATTTTCCCTTCACTCTGCTTACTGAATCGGGAAGTCAATGACTCTTTTCAGGCTGAACTCAAATTCCGAGTTCCCACCTCCACTAAGTTGTCTTGCCAGATCGATAATGATCGGATCGATCCGGGACGATAACCACGCAGTCGGAGCCGCCGCGATAGGTGGGTTTGCACCGAAACGATGGTTTCCTCCGCCGATGGGTTTCTGCCGATCCCGAATCCTGGGCGTCCCGCTGCTTGGCTTCGGAGCTGGACGTTAAAACCAACGTCATGGGACGGGGTCTGGAACGCGGGCTAAAAAATTGAGGATGGGTGATTTCGGCTCTTTTCTCTCCTAGTGGACGGGATATGTTTTGGCAGGGCATCACAGATAGACCACTGGTACAAACCCTCCGCTTCTAGGGAGGATGAACGCGACACTGGGCTGCGGCCGGAGATAAGGGGAGAATGACAAAACTACAGTACATTTCCGGATTCAGGCTGCATCTTCCACTCAGATTCTCCGAAACTAGCACGTCAAGCTGGCACGTCTTTCAGGTTTTCTGTCGGCTCTGCGCGGGCGGATGACCGCATTTGGAAGATGCATGCCGAGAAGGTGGCGTTTGATGGCTCATTCTTAACCCCGGAGAACACAGAGCAGAACATCCCTGCCGGGCTAACTTTGGCGCCGTGTCCGAGCATCCTGGCTGGGTCTTTTCGAAAATTTTGGCTGCCCCGTGGTTTGGACCTGTCGCTGGGTGTTGCCTGGTTGGTTAATTCGCGAGCCGACGTCAGCACAAGCCACATAGACGGGAATTTTTTCTGGCATTGCAGAACCCTGAACTCAGTCAGGATGGGCACGTCATCTATCGCAACCTCCTGCTTCTGCTTGACTGCGCATCAATTCTCGGAGAACCGACAAGCACTCAGAGCAGAAGCCAAGATGACTCAGCAAGCGGCAGCAGGATTGGGCCGCTTCCTTCCTCCGATGACTGTCGATGACGCTCGGAGCGACATGGATACCGAGCCGGGGTGACAACAGGTCCGGGGCCAGTGCCGCGTCTTCGGGACAACCCCGGGCACGCGCGGACCTCATGCGAGATCCGCTTCTGCTTGTTGGGCACCTGCACGTCGGAATCAGAATCCATCTCGGACAGTTAGTTCATGGGACCTTATGGGACTTGTCGGGCCTGGACTCCACCTAAGCATCGTGCTTGGCGCTCAGCCATGGACTTAGTACCCCAGATGCTTTTTTTGTTATTAAACATCCCTGTGCCGCCCTCAGCTGGCCGTGATGCCTGGTCCTTCAGTCCTCCAGTTTTGAGAAGTGGTGGTGCGAAGAACCCGAGTTTGCTTCCTCTGGGCTCTGACTCTCCCTCAACCTTCCACAACACCCCAGCCTACAAGACACACGCGCAAAGATCCCACACCATGGACTCCAAGTCCCTCCAACCCGACTCGGAGGTTCCCACCCTCGCCCCCAGCAGGACGAGCGTGTCTGACGACGGCAAGGCCGGCGAGCAAACGGACATCGACATCGGCTCGTCCGTCCCCGCCGAACAGGACGAGAAGCACAACGAGAAGAAGGACGACGCCCTCGTGCGCCAGGCAACGGCCACCTCCAGGACAAGCCAGAAGCTGGAGCCGACCCTCACCCGCGAGGATGGCACCGAGTACCCGACGGGCATGACGCTGGTGTTGATTGTGCTGGCATTGTGTTTGAGTGTTTTCACCATGGCTCTAGGTAGGTCATCTGGTGGGATTGCTCTGGATGGTGTCGAACCTGGCTGGCTGACTGTTATTTAAAGACAACTCCATCATCGCCACGGCGATCCCCAAGATCACCGACCAGTTCCAGTCTTTACCCGACGTCGGTTGGTACGGAAGCGGTACGCCCTTCTTCCCCTGCCCGCCTTTCACCTCCCCCGTAATTTTACTGACCCAGACACACCCCAGCCTACCTCCTCACCACTGCCGCGCTCCAGCTGCTCTTCGGCCGATTCTACACCTTCTTCTCCATCAAGCGCGTCTTCCTGCTCGCCATCTTCCTCTTTGAAGTCGGCTCCCTCATCTGCGGCGTCGCCCAGAACAGCGTCACCCTCATCGCGGGGCGCGCCGTCGCCGGCGTCGGCGCGGCCGGCATCTTCTCGGGCGCCCTCACCATCCTCGCCTACTCGGTCCCGCTCGCCAAGCGGCCCATCTACACGGGCGCCATCGGCAGCATGTATGGGCTTGCGAGCATCTCGGGCCCGCTGATGGGCGGCGCCTTCACCGACCACGTGACGTGGCGCTGGTGCTTCTTCATCAACCTCCCTGTCGGCGCCGTCACCATGGTGGTGATTGCGTGGTTCTTCCCCGATCCGAGGAGGGAGGTGGTGAACGACGATACGCTGGCGCAGCGGATCCTGCGCTTTGACCCGTTTGGGACCGTCGTGTTTATGCCCGCCATCATCTCGCTGCTGCTGGCTCTGCAGTGGGGCGGCACGACATACGCGTGGAACAGCTGGCGCGTGATTCTGTTGTTCTGCTTCTTTGGCGTGCTGATCCTGCTGTTTGTCTTCTTCCAGATCAGAGGCAAGGACCTCGCCACCGTGCCGCCGCGCATCTTTGTCAAGAGGAGCGTCTGGTCCGTCGGCTTCTTCATCATGTGCCTGGGCGGCGCGTTCCTCGGCTCCGTGTACTACCTGCCCATCTGGTTCCAGGCGGTCAAGGACGCCAGCGCCGTTCGCTCGGGCATCATGAACCTGCCGATGCTGGTCGCGGTGGTGCTGCTGTCGGTGATCGCGGGCGCCATCGTCACCATGTGGGGTTACTACACGCCCTTCATGATCGCGGGCAGCGCGCTGGCGGCGGTCGGGTACGGTCTGACCATCACGTTCGAGCCCGAGACGAGCAGCGCCGCGTGGATCGGGTACCAGATCATCATCGGCGCCGGCGTGGGCATCGGGTTCCAGCAACCGCTGATCGCGGTGCAGACGGTGCTCGACATCGACGACGTGCCCACGGGCACCTCGCTCGTTATCTTCTTGCAGACGCTCGGCGGCGCGCTGTTTGTCGCCGTCTCGCAGAACGTATTTGCCAACAAGCTCGTCGAGTTCGTCGGAGTACGTGCCCGAGATCCCCGACCCGTCGTCCATCCTGGCCGTCGGCGCCACCAGCGTGCAGAAGGTCATCGAGCCGGCCTTGCTGCCGGCCGTCAAGCTCGCCTTCAACGACGCGCTGACGCACACGTTTATTGTCTTTACGGCGCTGGCCGCGCTCAGCATTTTCCTGGCGCTGGCGGTCGAGTGGAGGAGCGTCAAGGGCAAGCGCGTTGAGATTGGCGCTGCCTGAGGGGTTCGTTGTGGGTTTGTTAGGTTGTTGTTTTTGGATTGTACAGATACCCATCTCCAATTCTCTGCTTGTCTGATTTGTCTCTGATTAGAGCGTGCAACAGTTGGATAGAGGCGTTAGGCAGATTGTGGGAACTGAGTAGATTAGTAATTAGTCGTAGAGCCGAATCATAGAATAGAAGATGGATGCTCAAACTTCGCCTGGCCTAAAAATCAGAGTCCTGGGTCATACTCGCTGACATCACAGCAGTTGGGTCATGGATGCTCTCTGTGCTTCGAACTGGCACCAAGTGCTGCTATGAAAGTTTCCCGCTTTGGCTATTACACGTCAGACCAGTCCAAATCCTCGCATGCTCCTGCTTCGCTTCTGTCGTGGAATCAATAGGACATGAAAGGAGTAGGTTAATGTGGCGCAGCCAGGAGTCGGAGATGATCAGTGTCTGGAAGACCATCATGTCATGAGACGGGGAAAATACAGCCCCTCGACTGCTACCTTTGGAGATTATAGTTATGCATTCAGTCAAAGTTCCCAGTCCACAAAACCGGCTCTTTGCAGTTGTAATTCTCATGGTCGTACTCACGCTCTCAGGTATGTCTCGGCATGGTGCCGGAAAATGGTGATTAACTATTAGATGCTGACATCTTCGATGATGACCTCAGTCGTTAGTGTGTTGAGCAAACAGAGCCAGCCAGTATCTTCCATGTTGTGTCGAGAGCCTGTGCCAAGTGCGTGTGATGGCCCATGTCAGATGCCAAACCGTGTGTGATGTCCATTCCCAAGTCCAACCACCCAAACTTCGCATCCCGCTTTGCCCCACGGTCCATCCTTCAGCAAGTCTTCGCGTCTGGGGTCTCAAGCACCCACTTTATCCCCGCAGCCTGAAACTGCTTTCCCAACCTGTCCAGTCTCTTCTTGGCGCTGGCCCCAGTATGCTCAATCATTCCATTGCAATCATCAAGCTCAAGTGACTTGAGATGTGGGAACCGCCCCGCCTTGACCGCGTCCAAGAGGCTCTTCAGCGCTGGGGCGTAGGGCGCATACTCGACGACCCTGAACTCGCAGATATTGGGCGGGAGAGTCGACGCGAAGGCGTCCCGACACACCCTGGGAACAGACCAGTCAATGGATATGGCGTCGACTTCTAGGAACTCGAGGGCGTTGAAGTTGCGCAGCGTATGGGGCACCGGTCGTCAGGCGACTGTTGGGGCGGCAGTAGAAAAATGTCAAGCGCTTGAGCGTGTCGGTCCACGGCCGCAGTGCCTGAAGAGCCTCTTCGAGATCGAGACGGAGTCCCTCGCAGCTCTGGAGGTAGAAGAACTTGGACAGCCTCGGTCCCACCGCGCCGAGGAGGTTTCGGAACTGGAGTTCGTTCATGCGATTCCAGGTGAGCGTGAGCTCGGTAAGGTTGGGGAATCGTGGAGGGTTGTCGATGCGATGCTCGTCGCGGAATTGCTCGGAGACGTTGGTGCAGCCATGGCAATGGAGGACCTCGAGATTGGGCATCGCTCTGAGCATGTAGAGGACCTCGTCAAGCTCAATCCATAGGTGAGATTGTGCGCCGCGAGGGACAGCTGGTTGAAGGACCGCAGGTTTAACGATCCGTTCCATTGGGAGAGCGCGTTTGCTGTCAAGTCGTTTGGTGGAGGTGGAAGAACGACTTGGGCGCGCTTTAGATTCGGTGCCATGTGCAGGAGCAGCGAGAACAGGGCTGCGAACCTGTCTGGCATGATATCCGCGTCTTTGACCCTGAATCCTGACTCGAGAACTTCCCAGAGTGGCATCCAATTGCCCTGACCCAGGTGCTTCTCGATAGTTTCGGAAATAATGGATGAGTTGGGTTGCCGTCTCGGAGCCCAAGGACAAGACCAACCTTGAATGACGACTTCGAACACTGCCTTTCGCAAATCGGGCCGCTCGACGAGAGTGCGGACAAAGAGATGAAAATCTGAGTCTCCTATGGGAACCATGGAGTGGAAAAAGATTGGTTGAACTGCAGCGCTCAGGATCCGGCACGTTTGGCTGAGGTGCGAGAGAGCGACCTGCCCGGCACGCATCTCTTTTGTCAGTGCCAGTAAGCCGTCAACATCCTGGTTCTTGTAACAGCAGTGACTGCACAGATAACTGCATATCTCTCCAAGGATCTCAAGAGGGAGCGCGATGAGGAGGCATTTCGGCGGAAGGTGGCCGTCACAGTCGGCAGGTCTCTCAGCCGTTCCCTCGACGCGTTTCGCGGTCGGTTCGCGCATGTCGAGCTGCGGCAGATGCTCCATTTCGAACGCGTAGTTGCTACCAATGAAAGTTAGACATGTTAGACATGCAAAATATCACAAAGTGCACTCCTTAATGACTTACAAGACGGATGCTGTGAATGTGCGATTTATTTCCTCATGACTTGCGGAGGTCGCAGAACTCCTGCTCTTGTCGGTGCGACGCTCGACGATAGTTTGAGAGATGTGCGTGATTCTGCTTCTTGAGCCCTTGATGAAATCATGAGAGATGATTCTAAGGCAGCAGTACTAAAAAAGAATGATAATATCGTGAAGGCAGCGGAAAGTACGATGATGGATGTTGGTTGCTGGAAGAGTGAAGAGAGTGGGTGGAAAGCTTGAAGCCGAGAAAGAATTTGGGGCAACAGCCAAGCTCGCTCGATGTTGTGAGGGGGAGTTCGAGAGAGCAATGCACCTGGGAATAGCGTAGACACCTGAGGCAGCGGATCAGTAAGATGAATTCGCTCCGTGACTCCCTGGTAGGAGGCACTTGCCCGCAAATGTCGAGCCCCCTCTCAAAGGCGAAAGCAGGAAGGAGCGAGGTGACTCTCAAAAGTTTTAATGAATCATGCGTCTGCCTCAGCTGTCTCCTTCCGGACCTGGTCTTATCCAGTATCGGATGGATCCCAAATCGTAGGATGCTCAAGAATGTATCCAGAAGGCACACTCCAATGAGCATTGAGATGGAGGGTATCGAGGGGTGATGTGAGCGTGCGAGCATCCGCCCAGTAAACGAGGTATAATATTGAGCCTATCCAACCAAACCGAGAGCACCTCCCCCTATCCCCGAACGCCGTCCATGTCTAATGTTCTATGCATGCATGCAGACGCCGATGATACCCCAATTCCAAATCGAGAGCGCAATGTATATAGTGATGATGCGTGGAGCGAGCGAACGGATCAGGTCTGCGGTGGACCCGGTGCCTTCCTGCTCCAAGATGAACCTAGAACTAAACTCGTAGATGTCCCCTGCAAAAAGAGCCCCGTCCAGGAACGCCTTCCCGCTATAGAATGATGGTATTACTGTCCAGAGCCTTCTCACTTGGCAGTGCCGTTCACGATGGGGGCCATCTTGAAGGGCTCAACCGGCTTCTGCTTGAGCACCTCGTCCAGGCAGCCCGCGCTCGCAGCCACAAAGCCGAGGTAGGGTCTCTGGTTGATGGTCAGCCTGGATTTGCGACGGACAAGGGGAGGGCACTTACGCTCGGGTTGACGACCTGCGACTGGTACTCGGCGTGGAACTGGGTGCCTGATTGCATGGTAAGCATCCATCACAAGGTCAAGAGCGTAATCCCACAAATACATACCGATGAAGAAAGGATGATCCTTCAGCTCAAAGATCTCCATGCGCTCGCCCGTCTCGTCCTTGCCGACAAAGTGAAGGCCAGCCTTCTCAAGCGTCTCAACCACCTCCGGGTTGATCTCGTAGCGGTGGCGATGCCTCTCCTCGATGACCTCGACACCGCCGTACAGAGACCGGGCCTTGGACCACTCCGTGCCCTGTTGGAAGATGGACTTACGCAGGCCAAGGCGCATGGTGCCGCCCATCTTCGCACGGTCGATCTCAGGCATGTAAACAACCACACGGTCCTTGGCCTGAGCGTCGAACTCCTCTGACATGGCCTCGGGCATGCCGCACAGATCCCGCGCGAACTGAATGGCGGCGACCTGGAACCCGAGGCAGACGCCGAGGAAGGGGATATCATTCTCACGAGCCCACTTCGAGACGCGCATCATGCCCTCGGTGCCACGGTGACCGAAACCACCCGGCACAATGATACCCGAGGCGGTGGACACATCGTGCCACGCCTTGTGGTACTTTGCCTGGGCCGGCCCACCCTTCGTCGTGGGCTCGAGGTCTTCCGAGTCAATCCACATGAGCTTGAGCTTACGGCGGATGCGCATGGCCGAATGCTCGAGCGCCTTGACGACAGAGCAGTAGGCATCCTGGCAGGTGACGTACTTGCCGACCAGCGCAATTTGACCTCCTCCTGGTATGTCGGGGTGACGATCGACTTCCACGTCTCCAAAAGCTCGGTGCCCTGTGCAGCCATGGCGGGCGTAACGTTGATCCGGTCCAGGGCCAGCTTGGACCGGAGCTGGGGAATGAGGTTCTGCTCGCTAAGCAGAAGGGGCACCTGATAGATGGTCGGCATGTCCCGCACGACAAGAACCTGGTCCGTCTCGACCTGGCAGTGCAGCGCAAGCTTGGCGATGGTGGGCTGGGCAAGAGGCGTCTCGCAGCGGCAGGCCACGACATCAGGGATAAGGCCGTAGCTGCGAATGGACTTGACAGCGTGCTGCGTGGGCTTCGTCTTTTGCTCGCCGTGGACGGTAGGGACGTAGGAGACGTGGTAGGTCATGAAGTTGCCGGGGCCAGCCTCATGAACGAAGCTGAGTAAGGGCCTCGATGAACGGCATCTGCCATGTGTTAAACCGCAAGCCCAAGTTGCGATGTCAGGCTGCAATATGTGTTCGCTGAACGTACGCTTTCAATGTCTCCAATAGTACCACTGTTTGCAACGAGTCAGCAACTACTTTCCAAACATGCAGGCCAACGTCCAAACTCACCCAAGCTCAAATGCACACATCCGGCTCCTCGCCCGACCCGTCGACCGGGATCTTGGACACACGCTTGATCCAGTCCTTGATCGAATCCGTCACATGGGGCACGATCTGCACCGTCTTGCCGAGGTAGTCACCGCGGCGCTCCTTCTCGATGACGTTGAGGTAGACCTTGCCGGTGGTGATGTTGTGCTCGCTCGTGAGGCGGACCGAGAGGTAGCGCTCGTAGTTGCCGAGATCGAGGTCGACTTCGCCGCCTGCAGGGAGTCAGAATCTGGACTGCTGCCGTAGAGTTCGCCGCCACAAACCGGAAGTCAAAACGAAGCACTCGCCGTGCTCCGCGGGGGCCATGAGCCCCGCGTCGACCGACACATAGGGGTCAATCTTGATGCAGCTGACACGGAGACCAAGAGTTTTCAGGAGCTGTCGAGGATTCCGTTAGACCAAGCCGTCATTTATTCGCGAGAGATGTACGGACCAGGCCCGTGGACGAGGCAATGATGCCCTTCCCAACCCCTGCCACCCGTTAGCCATGCCGCACTTCGGTGGCCTTCCCCGGCCGGAAGGTGGTCAAAATACCTGAAATGACACCGCCGGTAACAAGGACGTAACGCATCTTGATTGATCTGTCGAGGTTCGATCGCGGGGAAGGGAATATGGTTCGACAGCGTTCACGGGTGGCGGTGTGAAAGGGGAAAAATATTGACGCGACGCGACGAGAGGACGTCAAGCTAAAAGTTTGAGGTGCGGGGCAGAGGGGCTGCCTGGAATGGACCCGCCGTAGGGTCGCATACGCCTGCCGTCGCTTCTCCACACAACTTCGTTTACTTTGTACGAGAGTTGTTAAAAAACAGAGAGGTTGATTGTGGCTTGACGTACATGTTTACAGGTTGATGCTTGGCACATTAAAACGGAGACATACTGATTACAGCATCTCTATTCCATCAAAAAACACCAAGCAGGAAAACAATACAAATCACACTTGCAGGAATCAGACGAATCTCTGCGTCATCCTCAGCCTACCAGGAACGAGTCACAGAACACAACCCCACAATTGTCATGCCTAGTGTAGCGAACCGCCATGGCGGGCGCTAATGCAGTGGGCGGCAGAAAGGCTGGGCGTTAGTCTACATCGGAAAGCGGTCACACCATTATCACGATACCGACGTGTTGGAAGCATCACAATCGGACCCCACCAAACCATCCAGATCTTAACCAAACATCAACCACTGGAACTTTGTGGTGGCCCCCTTTCCTCACTCAATCCGAGCAATTCCAACTACTGGCTACATCAGCATTGCCCTGGCCGTCCCACACCGCCTTCTTGGGCCACGCGCAAATCGGCCGCTGCCTCCTCACCCCGGACGCAGGATCCATCGACAGCGTCCATGTCGTCGCGACAATGCTGTCCACCGCTTTGCCGTTCTCGACCCAGTCCACCAGCGCCATGAGGGCGTCGTGCTCGGCGTCCTCGAACCCGGGCACCGACGCCCACCCGCTGCCCATCTGCCCCGCCTGGAACGCCGCGCCAAAGTTCACGGCGCGTCCACCGCTGTGCCCAGCAGTGCTGATCCTACCGGGACGAGGAACATTCGGAAGAAGTCGTCGATATTTCCCCCTTTCCCGTTGCCGCTGCCGTTGCCATTGCCATTGCCATTCACAGCAAGCGCGGCAACAGTCCGGTTGTAAAAGAGCTGCGTCCCCTGGTCGGCACCAGCCCGTCCGCCATGCCGTGGTACAGCATCAGCTTGCCACCTCTCTCGGCCATCTTGCGCAGCGCGGCGTAGTCCGTCGCGGCCGCATCGCCCGGGTTGATCTTGTCCGCGTAGGCGAAGACGCTCTCGTTGAAGGACTTCTTCCAGTCCCAGTTCGGGTCGGACTCGTCAAATAGGAAGTTCTGCTGGTAGCCGAGGCCGTAGGGCGACGGCTGGTCGCCATTGTTGATGACGACGTACCAGTGCGGTTCGGAGCCCGGGTTGAGGCCACGGGTAGAGCAGGTTGGAGTCGGTCGAGGAGAGGACGTCGCCGTAGAGGTTGTGCGCGGTAGAGATTTGGGCCGAAGTCAGGCACGTGCCGGGGATGGGGACTTATGGTCGGGGCAGAGGAGTATGGAGAGGTCGGGGTTGCAGAGATCGGGGCGGCTGACAATGCCGTCTTGCACACCGTCGAGCTTGTCGCATTGCCTGGTGACTTCTGCGCTGAGGAGGGTAACGTCGGTGGTAGAGAGGTGCTTGGGGTCGGTCATAGGGAGGTTGAAGACGCCGGCCTGGGTGATGTAGGTGTTAAGGTGAGGAGGCCACCAAGCTGGGGCGCCGATGAGCGCGCCATCGAAGCTGTCTGGGGAGTTTGGAGCTCTTTGAGGCCCTGTCGTCCGCCGGTCGAGCAGCCGCTGTAGTACGAGTAGCTGAGCTGCTGCCTGTCGCCATAGTATGCGCGCACGAGCTTCTTGCCAAGTTCGATAGAGCCGTGCATCGCCCGCCAGCCCCAGTCGGTTTTCATCCCGGGCTGGTTGCGCGCCCAGCTCGCGTCGGTGGCCGAGGAGCTATGACCGGTATCGGTCGAGAAGGCAGCCATGCCATGGTGGGGCCCGATTGCCCTACTACATTGTCAGCGTCATAATAAAGAGGTGTGGGGGGTTGGGGGGTAAGTCGGCACTTACATGTCCAACCAGTTGATGCCGCCCGCAAACCCGCCATTCCCAACCGCAAGAAACCTCGAGTTCCAGTCATCTGGTAGAAACAAACCAAGCCGGTAGCTGGTCGTCTGCGAACTGTTCACACGCACCGTCACGGCGCACAGAGCCGGCAGGTTGGTTGGATTCGTCGGGTATGGGATGTTGGACAAGCCCTCGCCGTAGCTGCCGCCTTCCTGTACAGTCGCGACCGTCTCCAGGTCACCTCGGCGGGGAGGATCCTGGCGAACGAGTCCTGGTCGCATCCCAGCCCTCCTGCTGTCTCATGCCGTGGCGGTGCGCGCCAGGGCCAAGACTGAAGCGCGGCGGTGTTGAAGGTTGCGAGGGTGGCGGTACCCGCGACGAGTACTATTGAGCGAACCATGATTAGCACCGCCAACTGGCTGTCTCTTTTGGAGTCGTGGGGCTCCTGATGGGCAAAAATTGGTGCAGGATGGGAATGAGTTCCAGGGCTGGTGAATCGTCATATACCGGGGAGCAACTCCATGTCGCTGGAGCACCTACCTGCAAAGGCCCATAGCACTGCCTCTCCTCCACGACGCGTCCAGCCGGTAGCAGTGCCGTTTCCTGCATATGATGTCAAGGCGACATCGCCCTCTTTGCCCGGCATGCGCCCGCGCTGGGCTTCCATCTCAAGACATGTGCCGGCCACCACCGTCCCTGGCGAGTCGTTAGTCAAGAGGCAAAACCTGCGGCTAGACCAGATCGCTGGTGATCACCTGCCTTCCTGGTGCAATTACCCTAGCCGGACGATCCTTCCTCGAAACTTCGGCTGAGAGCGGTGATGCGCACGCGCAGGTGTTGCGGGGAAAGGTTTTAAGGCCGGCTGCTCCACAGGTGGCACAGCAAACACCTCTGGCCCCTCATACCCCGGGTCTCCTGGGTGTGGTTGCCCGTTTGGATGCAGCGCCCTCAAACCGCTCGAACTCGAGATCAGAAAACGATGGCCGGTGGAGGCACAGGCTACCTCTATCATGCTGGCTTGAAACCTAAGCTTGCCGATATTCTGTTATCAGGATGATGGAGCTGTAGTTGGAGTTAGAGCGGGGGAAAAACCTGCCTTTCCGGCTCAAGAAAGGCGACACAGCAAAGAGTGTCCAAGTCTTTCACAGAGGTTAGATGGAACGCACGTGTGGTTCAACCCAAAAACTCAATACTCTGTTAGTAAGATCGCGTGAAGAAACGCCGCGTATCCTGCACCATACGCTTGGCTTGGGCCTTGGGGCTCTGCAGGAGTTGGAACTGCGCATTATAATTATTTCCGAATTTGTTGCGCCTTCTGAAACCGCTGACATTGCCATCTCACGTTGGAAGAAAGCATACTGAGCGTGACGGGGCCAATAGTTAAGATACTGATAGCATCACAGCAGTGATGACGCAAATTGAATTCAAGAAACGATCAGATAAGAGGGATCGACAAAAGCAAAAAAAAGAAAAAAAATGGTAATTATTCATGCATCAAGCCGAGGAAGTAGGTGCTTAGCTACCTGGCGTATTGTCAAGGGTAGGGCAGCGAGATGAAGCTATTCAGAGGTCTGGGGTGTTGGGGCTCAGCGGCCTATATATACTCGTAAGGGGACTGGCTTGAGAGTCAACCGAGACCTACCTCGGGCTTAGCTCGTTACATTACCACCCTCCTCCCCTCTATTGTCTGTGGTAACCTTCCAGTAAGCGGCTTCGTACCTTAGCTGTCCGTCTCTGCTCTCATTGGCTATTGGCTTCTTGTACATAAAGGGCGTATATGGAATATTGTAGGGTGCGTAACGATACACTCATCCGGAAGGGCGCGAGAACAGACATTGAGGTGCGCCATGTATATATTTTATAGTTCACGGTATATTTATCAATGAAAATTGAACCAAAGCTATCAAGCCCCATTGCCCAAGAGCAAGAGTATGGTCATCACTTCGCAACAAGCTACATTTCTTGTCAGTACCGTAAACTTCCTTATTCTTCCTAGCTCCTAACTAGTACTTCGGTAGATATAGCCCCTTGCCAACATGTCCATTACATTCAACCCTATACCATCCCTCAACCTCAAAGAAACCCACCCGGGTTAAAGTCCACATCCCCCTTGATCTCCTCGTCCATTTCAATCCCGCCGTCGACCTGAGCGCCGGATGTCCACCATCTCATGCACAAGACGGAGCCTATCGTCCGCGTGGTTGCCGGAAAAACTCAGCATGGCGCTCTTCGGCTCAACTGACTCACTAATCAATCCTTTCGTTCATGGCTTAGGAGCTATCGAGATCGGCCTGTCGAGTCCGTTTCGTTTAGTCTAAGTCACAGATCGCCCATGACGGTCTCAACCCTATCTACCTGACAGTCAGGGCCAAGCTGCTGGATAGGGAGGTGGTGTTTGGAGTTGAGGAGGTGATGGGCGAGCAGCGGCAGACGCTGAATTACCGGCATGAGGTGGAGGAAGCGGATTTGCGGAAGTCTATGATGCAGGCCGCGGTGAGCAGGAGTGGCGAGGCGGTTTAGTACGGGTATCTTTGTTGCATTGCGCTCAGAAGTTTGACATTTCTTATTTTAGTTTCAAGGAGAGGGCCTTATATTTTTGTATCAGCAGACCTGCTACCTTTTGCCAAACATACAAGCAACCCTGAAAAGGGGATCAGACACCTTTTCACCTGAATCGAGTGATAAATGTCACCAAGACACTCAATTAACCCCCAATCGCATACCTAACCTTCCACTCATGGCGCTCAACGACCATCTCAACTGGCTGCGCTTACCTGCGGCGGCTGTGGCGTCTCTTGCGCCTCTCCGGGCAGTTCGGGTTATCGCACGGCCAGTGATAAGTGTTGATCTCTGTGTTTATCTGTCATGGTGCGGCGGCGATCGTGACCCTGCCGTGGCGATCCGTGCTGGGAAGAGTTTCAGACTGGTTGCAGCCGCACGACCAGCAGTAATAGATGAATCTGCACATGGTTGTTTGGTTGGTTGGTTGCTTTGGTGTCTGGTCTGGGTTTTGAGTTTAAACTGCAATTGCTTGAGAACTGACATCGTCTAAACCGGAGCCAGTGGCATACAATGATATGTGATCTGAGGTCATTATCGACACGACTTGATGGTGAAGAAAAGGAACGTCGGTTGAGAAAGTGAAAGACTGGCGGCCGGCGCTAAAGCTCTGTAGAGTCGGGCGAGCCCGGCCGAGCATTGGTCCGGCCATGGGAGCCATTTTTGGAGGCAGAGACAACCTGCGTAATTTGGACAGTCGCATATGGCAGTGCTTGGCCTACCGAGAAGATGGCCGGAGCCCGTCACATTTAACCTGAAAGATAGGAGTGTTAGACCTATCAAAGAAAACGAGACCAACCCCTTGTACATGACCGACAGGCATTCTTGTGGCCACCAACGGCACCGTTAGCAGTGTGCTCACCTTCTTCCCCACATGCCGAGAGACACCAGAGACTATGAGCTATGAAACCATGTTGCAAGCAGGGTCGTTGACCCCTTACGCTTACAGACCGCCTCGCCTGCGTTTGATCGCCCGCGATGGCTATTAAGCAGCCATCGCGCCCACCTCTTCCACTTCTTCAACCTCAACCACGTCAACTTCCATAGACAATACACACCCTCAATTTCCCTACACTTGAAACCTACCCAAACACGTAACAAACCAGGATTCCGAGACGCAGGAAAAAGAAGGTTTGCTTCTAGGCAGGCAAAACACAAATGGTACAAGACTTCTCTTTGGTGGAAGAGCATTCAATGGTAATGCGGCAACTACATCGGATGACACTATGATCTTTTCTTGTCCTCTATGCCGATCGATGCATGATACCAGGAGTCTAGATGAGTCGAAGACGAATTGCGGAGAGACGTTGTTGCGAGTTCTCCGCACCCCGCAACGCAGATGATTGGAGAATATTTCTGTGCCGGGGCTTGGCGATATCTTTTTGCTTTGTATTTTTTGGGGAAGGGGAGGGGTGAGGGTTGGGGAAAGGGGGGTGTTGATCCCTGAACCCAAGGGAACTCCCACATCATCACCGCCTCCCCACACAATTTGCAACATTTAAGGGAAGGAACCCATCGGTAACCATCGTCACTGCAACCTTGATCAAGATGTAGACGTATATGTCACCCATTCTATTGTGTTCCTTCATCTAGGTTCCCATGCAGGGGCTAATACAAAAAGTAAAAAGACAGGAAGAAACACCGCTGTTTTCCATCATGCGCGATGCATCACTGCAGTTCGAACCGGTTCCTTCCCTGCGCATCAACCCCAAGCTCTACCACCGTCTTCCCGCCCTCGCTCACCACCTTGCGCTCATCTCCAGATGGCAGAATGACAACGAGCGTCTTCCACGGCGCCTCGAAGCCCGACGACTCGTCCCTTGAGAACTTCACCTTGATCTCCCCCGACCTGCCCGCGCCGGTGGCGGTGTAAGCAAAGGTGTAAGATGAGACCCTGTTTTTGGCCTCAGCCGAGACACCGTCATCCTCATACCAGGTCGTCGTATGCCACTGGTCGTTCCTGGACCGGCCCTTCGGCGGGATATCTCGATGCCGCGGTAGTCATCCAACGGCAGGTCTGCCACGTTCTCCTTCTCGCCGGGAGAGAGGACCTGAACGTCCTTCCCAACGGGAATGGCGGCTCCCACCTTGGCCAAGATTGGTATGCCCGAGCCATGCCACTCGGCGTCGATGTCCACCCACTGACCGGCGGCGAGATACTGGAACGGCGAGTTGGTGTTCATAAAGCCCTCGTCGCTCTCGGCATCTGCCGCCTTGGGGAGGTACATGCGGCCCTTGGACACGCCCGGTTCGTACACACCCCCGACGAGCAGCGCGTCGCCAAACCAGTACTGCGTCTCGCCGTCGGTGAGCTCGGCGGATGTCCACACCTCCGGATCGGACTCATACCCCCAGCCGGTCCACCTTTGGGGGGGGTCGCGGTGCGGTGGCTCTCGAGCATGAGCGAGTATACGTAGGGGATAAGCGCGTAGCGGCGCTTGATGGCCTTGCGCACCAGGTGCGTGATGGCGGGGTACATCCAGGGCTCGATGACGTCGCCAACCGAGTTGTCGCCGTTGGCCGTCTTGAAGCAGTTGATGGCAAAGCGCGGCGAGTGGATGCCTAGCTGCACCCACCGCAGGAGAAGCTCTGGGCTGGGCTGTTCGCCCTCGAAACCGCCGATGTCATGGCCGTAGCATTGCAGGAGACTCATGCCGGCGTTGAGCGACAGCGCATTGGCTCCTTTCATCCCCGCCCAGCTGGTCACGTTGTCGCCGCTCCATGAGCTGGCCGCGTATCGCATCGTGCCGGCCGTGGCGCTGCGCGTGAGCACGAAGGGGCGCACGTCCGGGTTGACGTCGACGAGGGCGTCGTGGGACGCTTTGCCGTGGAGCTCGGTGTGTAGGTTGCGGCCCCAGAAGCCCACCTGGGAACGCTTCTCGGCTCCGGGGGGATCTGGAGAGACGGAAGATCTAGCGCGCACTTCCAGTCGTCGTCAGGGATGGTATACTCGTTGTTGTCGTTCCACATGCAGTCGATGCCCTGTCGAGCCAGCTCCTTGACACCGTTATACCACCAGTCGAAGCCGGCCTTGGACGTGAAGTCGATGTGGCCGCCGTCGGCACTCTCGCCACCGCCCGCGCTCCATAGCTTGGTCACAGCCGTCTTGCCCGTGTGCGAATCGGTGAACAGCGCTCCGGCGGCCTTGAGCTTCTCGTATTCCGGGTGGCTTCCGATCACGTACGGCTTGATGTTGGCGATCAGCCGGATGCCTTGTTTGTGGTACTCGTGGATCCAGCCCTCCGGATCCGGGAACCGGTGGCGGTTCCATGTGAAGACGTTGCGCGTCTTGGGCGGCGTCGCCGAGACGGTATAGCCCGAGGACATCTGGTGCGCAGAGCAGGGAATGTCGAGCTCCTTGAACTTGCGGGCGAGCTCCAACATGGCCTCGTGCGCGGGGGGGTCATCAAGCATGGAATACTTCATGCCACCCGAGAGATAGCCGAACGCCCATCGGGGGACGAGGAGAGGATAACCAGCCAAATCGGCGTAGGTTCGTACAACATCCTTCAGCGTCTTGCCCACGATGGTGTACTCCTCCAGACCGCCGTAGTCTTGACGATAGACCTTGAAGAAACCGTGCATTCCGTCCATCTCGGAGCCGATGGAGTACTGGCCGCGGCCCTGGCTTGTAGAAAAGGTGGCCACACAACCTTCCGGCGTGGCGTTGATCAACAACGGGATGTTCTTGTACAGGGGATCGGTCCGGTAAACATCGTAGCCAAAGCTATCCGTAGCCGAGAGCTCGAAGCGACGGCCCGAGAGATTCATCGGTGCTGCCTTCTCGCCCAGACCGACGTGCAGCGTTTTGCGGTTGTAGCGCGTGTAGTGGGCAATCCCTTCGCCGTTGACGACGTAGCTCCGGTTCGGCAAGTCTTGGAGGATCGGGAACTGCTGGCCGTCGATGGAATGGAGACCAGTGGCGTCTCCCCGGCGAACTGCACGTTGGCGGTTACGTAGCCGATCTGGATCTTCTTGCTCTTGTCCGTCGAGGTCACCACTGACTGGACGCCGTCCAACTTTGTCTCCATCCGCGGGACACTGGGATACGGCGGCACGGGGTGTGTCTCTGACGTAAAGGTCGTCCTGAAGACATTGGGACGGATAGTCTCAAACGTGAACTCGAACGGTAGCGAGGGGTCGGAGGAGCTGAGCCTTAGTGACGTGGAGTTCTCATCCTGCTGAGAAGGACTGAGCACCCAGGAAGAGGGGATGCGTTCTCTTTGAGGAGGCATTTTGGGAGGTTGTCGAAAGGGTTAACGAAGATAGAGCGAGTGATGTTGACTTTCAGCTACACCGGAGCTGTGCAGAGGAGACTCGAACCCCAAATATGGTTGAGGAAAGGGGAGGGAAGAATGCTCGGATGTCCTCCTTGGAGCTTCGCGACATGGCAACGGGCACCGTTCTTTTGTAGCCGGGAGACGACCGCGAGCGAGGCGCGAAAGCGGAGGCGCTCTCTGACTACATGTTACACTGATCGAATGCACATGCCCCAGCGGAAGAGAAACCAACCAGCTGACCCCTGGCCAAGGGTGTCACCCAGTCGTTTTTGGGGCCATCAACCACTCCCGAACTCCGCTCGAACTGTGAATTTGTCGTGTTGGAGACGTATGCGGGGAGTCTGGGGGGAAGAGGGGAACCATGTTGCGGATCCTGCTCCCTGATCTCGGGTTCGAAATTGCCCAATGAGACCAAGGCGTACATGCTAGCCTCGGAGAAAGCAACCGAAATCCGATCCCTGGTGAGTCTTGGCAAGTCTCCTTTCCCACCACATGGCTTGCAGGGATCGGATGTATTTCGGTGATATCCGACTTTAGCACCATTCTCGACCGCGTTTCTGTTCGGCATTTTTCTTCCCCACTGAGTTACCATGCCCGCTTTTCTCCGCCTCCGCCACGCAAGTGGATCTGAGTTTTTCCCCATGGGGTGTGGGTGTCCCCCATGGGTATCACACGACATTGTCTCCACGGGTCCAACCGCTTGGGTCTTGTTTGATTTTCCACGATATTGCGAGGGCCATGCCATGCCCGTGGTTATAAAAGAACAGGCGATCCTCCGCCTCTTGATCGTCCCAATCCTTACTTCTTCCTCGGACCAGATTTTCCATCTTAGGTCGAGGTTGGGCTGGGCCAGCCCTTCTGCTCTTCATCCCTTCTACCTTAACTCCCTATTGCTTCTGCCGCCGCCCAACCCAACATGGCGGACACCAAAGAGAGAGGCGACAGTGCCCAAATCGAAAACACAGGGCTCGACAGGGACATCGAGGCCAGCCCTCGCAAGTCGGTGGCTGACCAGGATACTGTCGAGCCTGCTCCTCGCGGTTCGAAGACGGCCTATCCCAGGGTCTCGACAAGGCCACCGAGTTCCTGAAACAAGCGGACCACCAGGTTATTGTTACGCATGGCGACAGCCGACGCGTGGCGAAACTGATCGATTGGAGGATCCTTCCCATCATGCTGTAAGTCATCTTAGTTGATCAAGGCCTGAATGCAACCGGGAGACTGACCGCAGCCCTTCGTTGGGGCCTACTAGATTCATCTACTGCCTTCAGTCCCTCGACAAAAACACTCTCTCGTATGCCGCCGTATTCGGTCTCATAAACGACACAGGGCTCAAGGGCGACCAATATTCATGCTCGGTTCCGTGGTCTACCTCGCTCAGTTGGTCTTCCAGCCTCTGATCGCTTACATCCTTGTCAAATTCCCAATTGGCAAGTTTTTAGCCTTCATGGTCTTCGCCTGGGGAGCCATCCTTTGTGGGATGACAGCGGCACATAACTTCACTGGGCTCCTGATCTCGCGGCTCTTCCTCGGTATTTTTGAAGCTGCTGTTGGTACGTTTTCGTCTCATTTTCCCAAAGTTGAATCGCCTAGTTAACTCGGGGCCTCTTCTCCCAACTACTTTAGCTCCTACCTTCGTTGCCATCATTCAGATGTGGTACAGACGCAGAGAGCAAACAAAGCGTAATGCTGCGTGGTACGCCATGTTGGGTGTCATCAATATCGTAAAATTCCTTCCCAGTTTTAGCTCGTTGACGCCTAGCGGCAATTCACTGACAGTTCAGCACAGCTTGGTAGTTTGTTGACATATGGCCTGGGCCATATCAACTCGAACGTTCTGCGTCCCTACCAGATTATATTCTTGTTCGCAGGCTGTTTAACAGTGGTCTGGTCCATCGTCACCTTGTAGGTCATTTGCACACACGAGTGCTCTGGGGCTTTGCTGACGGCCTGTTGCGCAGTATTTTTATGCCGGATTCGCCCATGACGGCAAAGTTCCTGAAGGGCGACGACAAGCTGATTGCCATCGAACGCCTGCGGATGAACCAACAGGGCATCGCCTCTGGCGTCTGGAAGTGGGACCACGTCTGGGAGGCTTTGCTTGATCTCAAGACTTGGCTTTGGTTCTCATCATGTTTGTCATCTCGTATGTGAATAACACCCGTGGAGGGAACTCTTCCCCCCTCTGACAGGTCTGCCAGACAGCCGCTAACTTCATCGCAAGTATCCCGAGTGGCGGAATCTCGACATTCGGACCCCTGATCATCGAATCTTTCGGCTTCGATCGTTTCACTACGATCCTCTTCAACATCCCCTTCGGCGCCGTGCAGATGATCGCCACTCTCGGCGGAGCCTGGCTCTCGGACAAGATCAGAATGAAGTCCCCGGTGCTCATACTTTTGTGTCTGGGTCCGATCGCCGGATGCTCCATTCTGCTGGCCGTTGGGCGCAGCGCGAGCGACCGTGCTGTGCTTCTGTTTGGCTACTACATCATTTCGATCTGTAAGTTTGGTGTATGCTGCCACGGGATAGGTACTCGTACTGACCTTTGCTTCAAGACCCGGCATCTCGCCGCTCATCTACTCATGGTCGGGCCAGAACACCGGCGGCGACACCAAGCGCAAAGTAACTACAGGAATGCTTTTTGTGGGCTCAAACGGTAATTCTTTTCTTTCTTTCCTTTCGAATTTTTTGTTATTAATTTCTCCCCCGATGACTATGTCGGGAGCACATCGGGAGCACGATGACTCGCGAGACAGCCACTTTGCTCCTGCTGCTTTTAAATGCCCCGAGAGTGCGAGTATTGGCTGACATTGCTATAGCTGGCAACGTCATCGGCCCGCTGCTGTTTCGTCCGACGAGAAGCCTCGCTACACCCGCGGCCTGACCGCCAACCTGGTGCTGTTTGTCGCCCTCGCCGTGCTGATCGGCCTGGGCGCGCTCTGGATCAAATTTCTGAATGTGAAGCACGCCAAGGCTCGCGTTGCGCTGGGGAAGCCGGAGAAAATGGTCGACTTGAGCATGGTCGACGCCAAGGATGAAAACGATGACGATGTCCTGAACCAGGCCGCGGATCATGTGGGCGAGAAGGCGTTTGAGGACTTGACCGACCTCAAGAATGAGGACTTCATTTATGTGTACTAGTTGGGCTTTGTATCATCAGACTTAAGGTACCTTACACATCAGGTCAAGAACCTTGTGTTGTAGCAGCCGAATTTGGCAGGGCCGTGCCGCCATATTCTGGGGCTTGGTCACAGCCAGCTCTCCTCGGTAATCACTGTACCTTACCGCGGGCTAGTTTCCCAACTCCGATTCCGAACTCTACCGTGGTGTGATCCTAACATCGCCTTGTGACCACCAGTTCCACCAATGCAGCAAGTCTCTCCAATGTCCCACCGTTTGAAAGATGCAAACGGATTGGACGTCGCCTCACCAGAATGGTGCATTATCGAGGCAGCATGCTCCAAATCATCATCTATACAATGCGTCTCCGGTCTCAAAATTTCTCCAGTGTAAATGTCGCTTGAAAGCTTTGTTCTAACAAATTGGCGTACTGAAGTTCGCATTACCCATTCGCACCTAAATTCAGGCCTAAAGCCGCTACGGACAATCTCATCCTCTGGTGGAATTGCTGCTGCATCCCAGGACATTTCTCGAAATGCGCAACAGGTTCCCAACTTACGGTGCTCGTGCCCGTACCCTTCCTACTTGAGCAGGTACTCCAGCCGCCTTTCTCGTCGTCGTAAGCCCAGAATCTCCTCGGGCTGGAAATACTCGCCTTCCTGAACTTTCTCAGCCATGGAAGCCACTCTTGAAGGGCGGGCCCGTCTGTCATGGAAGTTCTCTCTGCTGGTGACTTGCGCCGCTGGCTTTCCGGTGCTCGGTGATTTTGTCCGTGATTCGCACAAGGGCTCTACTGATAGTTATCCAGCTGGAAGGTCGCCTCCTCGCCCATACCAAGCGCTTGAGGACCGGTTCGACTGGCCATTCCTCGAGGTCACGACGGGAGCTCCCAATTTGTCCTCTTCCAAAGCGGCCCACCTGACGGTCGCGGCTCGGGAAGTCTGCGGTAACTCTAGCGGGGCTTGGGTGTTTATAGTGGGTGGTTCGTTAGGCAAGTACGCTAGGCTGACTTAGAAATCGTAATTGATATTCGTGTTTTGATTGCTAGCATCTCGTAGTAGCGCAGCAGAGTCATATTGCCCTCACGCTTTTTGTGTAACATTCAGGCAATATCGAAGTCCTCCTCGAGCGGATCTCCCTTCATGAACTGTCCATCCATAATTCCGTGCACGTATGCGTCTCCCACGTACATGAAATAGTTCCCAGCGGGTCGTAGCACTATCGGCACTGGCGTGCCCAGTAAAATTGTCACCACGTCCCCAGTCTGCACGTTCTCCGGCCCTAGGCCAAGCCTGCCTCCCGCCGTCGCAAATAGTGTCCGCCCGCGGCATCTGGTCGAAGCTTGGCGCAGCAGGAGTTCCGAGTATTCATCCACTTTGACCTGGGTCGCGGTGGGTTCCGGCTGGGCGGGAACGGATGCGTGTTGCGAAGCATGTAGCCTACCTGTGCTTCCGTGAGTAGCAACGGGTACTGGCTGTTGACGAAAGATGCGTGCAGGGGCGTCGTAATCGGCGGTACATCTTTCCACGGACATGAAGTCAGCTACGACAGTGCGCCACAGAATGGTTTCAAGCTGGGCGCCGTCGTGTTCCAGATGGGCCGCAATGGCAAACTTCAGGATCGCCTGTAGGATGCGTGTTCTTTGCTCGCCCGGCGAGGCCAGCGCCCTTGAGAGTGTCAGCGCAGGCTCTGTGCCGGAGCAATGTTCATCGCCGGTGAAGACCGTGGTCACAACGTCAAACCGGGCACCCACGCTGTCGCAGAACACGCCATGCCGGGATGCCCTCTGCAGGAGTCGGAAACAAGTCTGTTGGTGGTGGCTGGACCGGTCTGCAGAGCTGTTGAAGAGATTGCGGTAGCTCATCGGCTGTACATCTACCAGCCCGAAGCGACCGACCGCTGCCAGTCGGGTACCCAAGTCGGCAGATCGTCCATGTCTTTTGGAAAGGTGCAATAATCCAATGAGTAGTGAGGACAGCGCTCCACCATTGCCCTCGTGGCCGCGGTGTAAACTTCTGCCACCGTTTGGGTGTAATCAGGTCGCAGGCCGAGGCGCTCCGTGTCCGCAGCGACGCCAAGAAGCCCAAAAATAATGTCTCTCGGATCTGACGCCATGTAGAACGGCCGATCGGGAGCCGCCATGAAGTCGGACAAGAGAAACTCCAGAAGACCCGCCTTCTGGTTTCGTCTCCGTTGGCGACGTGCGACGAAGCCGCGCAGCCGGAACAAGTTATTGTTCAAGCCAGCACCGAAGTCGCGCCACCGCGGATGTCCGCGTGCAAAGTCACCATTCTTGCAAAAGAAGATGGTGGCTAGGGCGGCATCGAAGGCGTCAAGAGACACGCGCTCCGCGCCGCAGAGAACGAGGCCGTTCCGTGCCAGCGCAATCTCCTGCACGGTCCAGGCCCGAGACCAGTACGGACGGTTTAGTAACGATTCGATAGCGCCTGAAGTCGAGGCGATCGCAGCTCCTCGTCGTCAAGCGCCCGGGCTAGGAAAGACTCTCTCCTTTCCATGCTCTCGGCGTTTTCCTGGAGTTTTTCTGGTCGGTACCTGAAGGATGGCCAGCCAAACCAGAGGTCAGCGACGCCTGCTCTGTGCGCATCCGGGCCGATGCGCTGGGCCATCCGCAGGACCGTGTCGCTGTCGTCACTGCTCGGCCCGAGCCAGACGTACACGAGAGCGGCGCGGCCGAAGATGTGGCCCATCTGGGCAACTGCCAGGACCGTTCCTCGGGATCGACCTGGTTTGATGCAGATGGCGTCGACCCAGAGCCATTCTTGCGCGTCCCCTCCGCGACGCACGTCGAGGAGTGCCTGGTACAAGTTGTGGGCGACGGGCAGGGGTCTGCCATTGACGCGGATGCTTCTTGTCGGCGTGGGGTCCCCCCATACATAGGAGAGAGCGTGGTAGGACCGCGGGTCGTTCAATGATGCTCGGTGCAGTGTAAGCTCAACCTCGGTAGACAACGCCGAATTGCTGAACCGCATAAGTCGGAGTTCGCGATCCTCTTTACTGAGGCTGTCATATGAGAATTTCACCGTGGGTGTGGGGTTTAGGTTGCCCATCATAGCCGGCATGTTCAACATGAGGCATTATTCAGATGAGCAAATGAGGGTCAACCTGCAGGATGCGAAGATGGCTGGTTTTATTGCCGGACATCCTGAAGGCGGGGGGTTGTGTCATTTCTGCCTGAAGGCTTGGCACTCGCAGGCTCACAGCGGCGCAATGCCACTCGCCTTTTTTCCCAGCCTTCTCAGTCCTCTTCAAGGAGCTATGAAAGTACTGGCCGGGGCTCAACAAGGAAGACACCGCCCTAGGTGAACTACATGCGACGTGCTCGCAAGTATTCCACGTTGTATGATTCCAAGTGAGCTTGACCCAATAATAACGTGTATGATAAGCGAGTGACCCAGACAAGCGAGTGACCCACTTTCTATACGACGCGACACCTTTGCACTCAACAACAAAATCCCTCTACCATCCAAGATGCCCTCTACTTCAAAAGAAGGCCAGATAATTTTGGCCCTTCAAGCTCTTCAAAACGACAAGAATCTAAGCGAACGAGCCGTAGCTAAGATCTAGGGGTCGACCGTAGAACCCTAGGGCGCCGGCGCGCCGGCAAGCCTATACGACGCGATCTTCCAGCCAACTCGCGTAAGCTCATAGATCTAGAAGAGAGGATGATAGTTCAGTATATATTGAGCTATCTAAGCGTGCATTTCCACTAAGATTGTATAGCGTGGAAGATATAGCTAACCAACTGCTACGCAACGCGACGCGCCCCCTGTTGGCAAACGCTAGGCTTATAACTTCGTCAAACGCCAGCTAGAGCTCCGTACGTGTTATACGCGTAGATACGACTATTAGAGGGCCAAGTACGAGGATCTAAAGGTCATTGGCAAGTTTTGCACTCGTACGAAATACTAAGGCCAAGTACGGCATCGTGGATGACGATATCTATTGTAACGGGCTGAGCCCTGTGGTGGCCTCGGCAACCCTTGGCCGACCCTAACCCTCATTGAGCACCCCTGCCCTGAATGTCAACACCAACATCGTGGGCAGCGACCCTCATCGTGCCTGCCCCTTTGGGTTGTTGCCTTCCTCTGGTCAGGCAGAGGCCACGTCACCCACTTTGCCATGCCCTTCCCACTCTTCCTCGTTCCCTTTCTTTCTTCTTCTTCTTCTTCTTCTCTCCAAGATTGGATGTACTCGTAGAGTCGTCATCAGCTTAGTTGAAATACACTTCTGAGACACGTTACATCTATAACTTCGACGAGACTAGGTTCATAATGGGTATAATCTGCCCGCGTATAGTAGTTACGACCTCGGATGGCTTTGGCAGGGCCAAAACTAGCCTAGCCTAGCAACCGCGAATAGGCAACGGTGATCTAGGGAGTCAATGCCTCGACTGGGCTATCCCGCCCTTCATCATCTTGGCCGCGCAATACCACCTCGCCAACTGGTATACCGAGTGCAACCTCCTAGCTAACTGCGCATCGCAACTACCGAGAACAGCTGGACTACTAATGCGGTAGGCCTGGATTGGATCAAGCACTTCGACTTCTATACGGCACCTCGTATAAAGGGCAAAGCGGTTGTTGATCCTCGACGGCCACGAAACCACTACTCTACCGAATTCGAGCTCTACTACCAGGATAATAACATCATTACGCTCTGCCTGCCTCGCACTCCTCCTACAAGCTCCAGCACTCGATGTTGGCTGCTTTAGGCCGTTGAAGTAGTCGTACGGCCGCCAGATTGAGGACTTGATACGCGCGCATATCAACTATATCAGCAAGCTCGAGTTCCTCTACGGCTTTCGGGAGGCCTTCTTTGCTTCTATGACGGAGAAGAACATACAGGGTGGCTTTGCAGGGGCTGGCCTAGTGCTATACGATCTAGAGAGGGTGCTTTCTAAGCTAGATATTCAGCTTCGTACGCCAACACCTCCAAACTCACCTACCAACACTCTACAACCTTGGGTTTTCTAGACACATACAACCCCCGCGAAGCCGAATCGCAGTCAACGCTCATCAAGACTCGCATTGCCAACCACCAAAATAGCTCCCCGACTTCGATGTTAGCTGCTGTAGACCAACTTACTAAGGGTGCAATAGCTATAATGCACCAGGTGGCCCTCCTTCGATCAGAGGTCTCTTCGCTCCGCAAGGCTAATGAGGCACTAAGCAAGCGCCGGAAGGCCAAGAAAACACGTTTGCGGCTTGGAGGCTCACTTACTATGTAAGAAGCAAATGATCTACTAGACCAGAAGGTCGTAGGCGATGAGGTAGTACAAGAAACGTAGCCGGATAGTGGTGGTTCAGGGGGGGCTCGTACGAAGGCTCGGTGCTGTGGTGTATGCGGCAAGACTAGCCACAATGCGCGCACTTGCTAGGAGGCTGCGGAATTATCTGATTCATCTATTTCTGATGTAATTATAGTTGGTTCTTAGTGTTAGGTAGTTGAAGTTAGGGACAGTTGTTATAGGGTAGCGGAAGGTGGGTCACTCGCTTGTCTGGGTCACTCGCTTATCATACACGTTATTGAGATTAAGTCGGGTCACCCACTCACGGTCAACCCCGTTGCAGTAAGTACGTTGCAGTCATAACTTATTGTTGCGTGGACCACCTGGCCGAGCGCATTTCCCATGCAGGGTTTCCCTCCTCCGTACTGGATAGTTAAACATCGAATGTTGTCGTGGGCAGCAAGCAAGCAAGGCAGAAAGGTGGTGGTATTCTACCTGTGTGGTCGGTGGTTGACAGGGGAGAGGAAAGCACAAGCTGGCTGTTCATGTTCTACTACGACGGCGTGACCACCGGCGACGACGAGCTAGCCATCGTACTGGCCCGGCCGACAAGGCGTACCGGCTACTGAGCGAGCTGCTGGTCAACTCCAGGTGACCCTGACCGCTGCGACGTTGCTGGAGAGAAGGATACATACGATGCGCTGTCCGGTGGGATCGGCATCCCGCGAGTCGGCGGTCCTGACCAGATTGCAATTGAATCTCTTGATCGTTTACCCTACTAAGAAGCCGGAAGATCCTACGTAACTCCTAAGACCTAGTTGCCTCTGTTACACCCGCCAAGTCGCGCTGTTCCTTCTTGCATTGAATCTACTATTTACCTGCACTTCCAATACGCTGGTATGGGCAGTGCATCTTCCGCCCTCCGGTCGACTATCTGTTAGCCCCTACCTAGCAAGGCGTCCTATCATCTGTGTTACCGCTTTGTACGGTGCCTCAGCAAAGGGCTTTTGCTCCTTTTACGCCTACTTAAAGAGGGAGTTCTTTCACGAGCCCTTTTATTAAACACGCCTAGGTCTGCCGCTACTGCAACTTCCATCCTCACTTTAGTAGGCCTCCATTCTAACCAGGTATCTTCCCGATCTTAACCGATTTGCCCTGTGGTAAACGCGGTACCTTGCTTGCCTGGCGGTGGTAGGCGCGCTGGCTTCCCGTATAAGTCGGAACCCCTGCTTTCCGGACACCCCCACATTTGGGACACTTTTGCACTGCATTGCTACCCAACTTCAAATGGCCATTTCTCAACCATCTTCAGTCCTCCCAACTTCTTTCTTTTCCACCAACATCGTGGCTTCACAATGCCCAAATATACTGAAGAACAGCTTTCCAGGCCCTCCAAGCCCTCCAAAAAGGCCGCGGCCTCCGCAAAGTGGCCCAGGAATGGGGCATACCAAAGAGCACCCTCACAACCGCCAACAAGGCACCCAGACCCGATCAACTGCCTTCGAAAGCCTCCAAAGGCTTACGGCTGCTCAGGAGGATCGCCTAGCCTATTGGGTGCTTACCCAGGAAGCCCTGGGCAAGCCCCCTACCCACGCGCAGATCAAGGAGCTTGCCAACGTATCTTAGATACGCGTGGTGACCCAACAACCCTTGGAAAACGATGGATCACGCGGTTCCTTGATCGTCACCCGGTCTTGAAGACCAAGAGGCCCCAACGCATTGAAAGCGCGCGAGTCAACGGCGCTACAATTGAAGTTATTCGTAGTTGGTTCCCCAAGCTCGCGATCCTAGCCGTCAAGGCCATCAAGCCAGCCAACCGCTAAATATGGATGAAGCTGGGATTATAGAGGGCCTGGGGGAGAATGGCTTGGTTGTTGGAAGTGCTGAAAAGCATTCAATCTTGAAGAAGGACCCTGGATCGCGTGCCTGGACCTCCTTCATTGAGTGCATCTCGGCTACCGGCCAACACCTCCATCCTCTAGTCATTTTTAAGGGCAAGAGCGTTCAACAACAGTGGTTTCCTCTAGATTTGAAGCCCTACGAGGGCTGGCAATTTACAGCAACCGAGAATGGCTGGACTACGGATGAAACCGCCGTCGAATGGCTCAGGAAGATCTTCATTCCATCCACTACTCCCTAGGACCCTAAGGAAGCCCGGTTATTGATCCTGGATGGCCATCAAAGCCACGAAAGCGACGACTTTATCTGGCTTTGCTTCTCCAATAATATCTTCGTGCTCTATCTTCCACCACATTGCTCATACGTGCTCCAACCAGCAGATCTTTCAGTCTTTTCGCCTCTGAAGACCTCCTACCGCAAGCACCTCAATTCCCAGGCCTTATAGGCCGATTCAACCATCGTAGGTAAGCGGAACTTCCTTGGCTGTTACCACAAGGCTCGCCTGGCCGCATTGATGCCCCAGAATATCCTTGGTGGTTGGAAGGCAAGCGGGTTATGGCCTATATCTATCTCCAAACCCCTGATGAGCCGGTTGCTAGTCGAAAACACCAACAAGAGTATCACTCCCCAGAACCCCGGCTCCAATAGTGGCAGCAAGACCTCCTATCACCTATGCCTATTAATTCGAACCTCCAAGGACCATGGACCACCCCAACCAAGACCATTGAGGTACGTGGTCAACTAACCGAGTTGACCCGGCAATTACGGCCATCCAGGACCAGCGGATCCTCTTTAGTAAGGTCGCTAAAGCATTTGACAACAAGGACTTTGACATGGCCATCTTACAAAGGGAAAATGAGGCCCTCCGCGCCAGGTTGAAGCAATCCGGCCAGGAAGAAAAGGAAGGTCAGGACTAGCCCGAATTCTAAATTCGCTAGCATTGGGGCTATTTGGAAGGCTCAAGTGGCTGCAGGAGAGGTGGAGGATACTATTGTTGAATCGGGGACGTCAAAAAATCCTCCTGAAGAGGGTGATTGTATTGTAGTAGTGTGGTGTGAGACCCACTGGTCCCACACCTTCATCTCAGCCATCCACCCCCTGCCCCTGAGTTCGCTGATCTTCCACTCCTTTCCAACAACAACAACAACAACATCAACCTCAACACCATAGCGAATATCACCACATTCGCCGGCCCTCGCGCCGTTCCCCCCTTACAGGTTATGAGCCCTCGCCGCCTCCGCGGCCCCTACTGAGGATTTTCAAAACCCTGACGATCTTTCCATCGCGACCGCTTGGAAAGACGTACCCAAACCCCTGTAAAGCCTGTCGATCTTTCCATCGCGACCGCTTGGAACGAAGACCCCGAAAGGCATCTGCAGCCCTACGCTCAAAATGGCCAACTCTCCGGTCTCCACGACTCCCACTGGCACCCTCGGTGCTATGGACAACACCATGATGGCTCTTTTTCAGCAATTTCTTCAGAATCAAGCCCAGTTGATCGCGGCTCACGCTGGCAAGCGTCAACTACCCCTGATCGAGAAGATCAAACGCCAGGAAGACTTTCCTGCGTGGCGAGACAAGCTCATCCGCGTTCTTCAACGCCACAACCTCGACAAATATGTCCTTACTGACGTTCCTCGACCTGAGAGCCCTACGGAACTGAAGCAGTGGCTCGACGACCGCGCCGACGTTGACGACTACCTCCAGGCTACTGTTGGTGACCTCAAGGTCTGGACCATCCTACAGGGTATGGGCTGGAAAACCACACCTAGATCCCAAGAAAACCTTCGACAAGCTTACCCAATACTTCGAGGGCGGCTCCATTGACGGACTGGTCACCCTCCACCAAGAATTCGCTACCATTCGCCGTGAGGCCTTTGCCTCGATGGAAGCCTTTCAAGCACGCGTCAACTACCTCAAGAACCGCCTCCAGGCAGAGGAATCAGCATTCAAGATGCCTGACGATGGTTACACCTGGATGACGCTCAGGGGCATCGCCCACGAATACCCTGACCTCTACAACCGTTGCGTCATCGCCATCCAGAACAAGACGCTTACCTGGAGCACCCTGATGGAGGAGCTTCAACGCATCGCTGTCAGAGAACGCGAAACCCGCCCTGACAACCGTTCGGATCGACAAGAAGGATGACAGCACCACGAATACCAACAACAAAGAGGACTCCCTTCCGGGGGACCTACAGCACTTGCAAGAAGTCAATCTCTCGGAACCACAAACACTGCCGGGGCTGTGATGGCCACATCCTGAAGAACGCTGACGACTGTTGGTGGTGCGACCCTGAGAAGGCACCTGATACGTGGCAATACAAGGAGATCGCGAGGCTGAAGAAAGCTGAGCGGCAACGGTCAACAACCGCACCTCTTCATCAACAGTCTGGCGTAGCCAACGCCTCAACGTCAAAACCACCACGGAAAACTCGACCAAATCTGACAACAAGGCGAAATCGGTCCTCTTCAGTACGAGTCTACTACGCCTGCCTACAGACATGTCGTTTTTTCACGCGGGCCCGCAGCGCAAGTAAGCGCTGAAGTCCAACAGGCCCTCAAGGCGATTCTATACGACACGTTGAAGGACTTGGTGGTTTACGATTCGGGCTGTGGCGCCACGACCTTCAACCATACTAAGTGGTTCAAGACCCTCCAGCCATTGCCAATACCAACGACGAGCCTATCCTCGAGTGGCAACCTCACATGCGTCACATATAGGCACTACGTGCCTGACGACAACACTATCGTTGGAACAGTCGTGACGATGGAACTGGGCAACGCCTGTTACCAACCTTCATCGCCATGCAACCTCCTATCCTCTTTGCAGCTATTCGACAATGGCGTTGTATGGGACCAGATCAACAACGCCCTGATCCATCGAGAAAGTGGTCAAACCCTCGCCGAGATGTTACGGCACAACAACGTTCCTACCATTCCAGCCAAACCGAGAGACATCACCACCTGTTATGACTTCCCTGCTTTCAGTACCCTACCGGAAGATGCATCGCCGCCTAATGCACGCCAGCAAAACCGTAGTTGAGGAAGCTTGCAAGCGCGCAGGCATCGTCCTTACCGCCAAAGAAGACTCCTTTTGCGAGGGATGCACGATGGGCAAGGCGACTGATCAGCTAGGAAAGGAAGCCCCTGTTCAGGGCAATGGCCCCTTCGACTTCGTTCGAATGGATCTAGTAACCCACAAGAATCCTGGGCATCTCGGCTACAGATATAGCATCCACATCATCGATATATGGTCGAATTACCACTGGATCAAATTCGTCAGGACCAAAGGCGACGCCTTCAACGCAATCAGGGACTGGATCGAAATGATCCATACCCAAACCAGCGAGCGTGTCAAAATAATCGGCATCGACGGTGGCACTGAATTCGGACAGGCATCACGCCCTTTCGCCGACAGCGCCTTCGACGCCTACATCCGCTCCAAAGGCATCGTTGTCTTCCGCACGCCAGCACACACGCCGTGGATGAACGGGAAGGTTGAACGCGCTGCGAGAGACGTACTAGACAAGGCTAGGGCCACTATTATCGCCTACAAGATTCCAGAGCGCCTGTGGCCGTTCGTCATGGAGACCGTGGTTCAAACGATCAATGCCCTGCCGACAAGAGCAAATCCAGGATTACGAAGCCCACAGGAACAACTCGCTATAGCATTGAAGATGCCAGACTCGGCCCGCCAACCGTATATTCGCCACTTCCGTGCTTACTTCTGCGAGGCGTACTACTACGTCAAACCACAGAGGCGGGACCACAGCGACAAATTTGCACCCAGAGCCGAGAAAGGCCGGTTGATCGGTTACGCTGACTTACACGGCAAGATCTACTGGATCTGGAACCCTCTCACTGATACGATCATTCGTGCTAGTGCGGTTCGATTCAACGAAGGCCCTGACTTCAAGCCTGACAACGACGTCGAGGATACTAAATACGAAGCAGTCTTTGCCGACACCACTGAAGAAGAGGAAGCTCTCGTTCGCACTCAGAAATCCATCACGTTGACCAATCCACTGGAAAGGAACAACAGATCGGCTATCAGCCTGATCAACAAGAACCACAACAGCAGGATCAAGAAGATCAACAGGAGGAAGAAGATGCTCTCGACTGGTTTGATGCCCACGACAACGTACAGGACGAGATCGTCGTCAAAATACCATACAACAACAAATCTCCCAACGCCCGAGGCGACACCTGCTCCCGAGCATCAACCTTCTTCTAGCAATGACGAACACCACCAACCTCCGCCACTTGACGGCGACGACTTGAAGGAAATACAGGGCGAGGCACCTGTCCCTCCTGATCACCACCTGGCGCCTTATATAGGACATGCCCACGAAGACCCTACGCAACCAACAACGTCGACGACGACCGAGTCGATGGGGGGGTCCACCAATGAACCTGACGAACAGTCAACAAGCCGGCACGACGTGGAAACGCCAAATATCACACCGACGGCTATTACGCCAAATTGGCCAAAGGTCAACTTCCAGGGCAGAGCTTCTATACGGCTCATTTGACCGAACCACCTCCACCTGCGCCTCTCATCACCTGGCGCTATCCCACATCAAAGTTGAACACGATATTGAGACCTCTCGTCGTGCCAACTTCCCCAAGAACTATCGACAAGCGACTCGCCTCAGCAACTTCAACGACTACTGGCTACCCGCTATGCGGCAACAAGACGACAGCCTGATCGCCAAGAAAGTCTACGACTTAGTACCCAAACGCCAGGGATGACGGTCCTGCCCAGCAAGTGGGTATTCGACGAGAAAGTCGATCCAAAAACTGGCACTGCAATAGCGAGAGCGAGATAGGTTGTCTGCGGCAACTTTGATCAGGGCTCCTGGGACTTACAGGACGTGTATGCCGCCGTCGTCAACAGCGTCACCGTCAAGACCTTCTTTGCCCTCGTAGCGGTACAGGACCTCGAGTGCTACCAATTCGACTTCAAGACCGCCTTCCTCAACGCACCTATCCCTGATGGCACTAAATACTACGTCGAACCACCGCCAGGACTAGGCAAACCGGCTGGATACGTCTGCAAGCTCAACAAGGCTTTATACGGCTTACGCCAGAGCCCACTATACTGGTTCCTCGCCATCAAACCTGTTATGGAATCGCTGGGCTTCACTGCCCTCTCCTCAGACCTTTGCCTCTTTCGTCACAAAGAACTTGGCGCCCTTGTTGTTCTGTACGTTGACGATCTCCTCATCGCCGCTATCACTGTGAATATCATCAACAGTATTCGCGACCGCCTACACGCCATTTACGACCTCAAGGAATTAGGCGAAGTGAAGCGTTTCCTGGGATTTGATGTGATGCGCGACCGCACAGCTAGGAAGATCTTCATCTCACAATCCTCATACATCAAGACCCTGTTGGAAAAGGTCGGTATATGGGATTGCAAGCCAGCCGCAACACCCTGGCCGAGCAAATTCGAACTCCCTACTACGTGGGAACCCTTGACGACTGAACAGAAAGGCTACATCAAGAAGACTGGATCTATCAACTGGATAGCGAGTGGTTACGACCAGACATCAGTTACACTACATCGCGACTATGCGAGGCAAATGCTGGGCCCTCGCAAGCCCACCTCGACCTTATGAAGCACCTCTTTCGTTACCTGCGTGGCACCGTTGATCAAGGTCTGGAATTCGGTGGCCATCTCGACATCAACGACCTCAAACTCACTACATTTGCCGATGCGAGCTGGGCAGACCAACAACCCTCACGGCATTCGAGAGGCCACGTGGTATTCGTTGCCGGTGGCCCAGTTATCTGGAAGACGAAAAAACAGTCCTTCGTTGCCCTCTCAACACAGAGGCCGAGTTCACCAATCTTACACCTGCGGCACAGTCGACTCTGTGGGTGGCGAAGATACTGGAGGAATGCGGCGCACCGCAACCATCGCCACAGATCCTCTTTACTGACAGCCTCAACGCCTACCTGGCCGTCATGAATCCACTGAATGTAGCCAGAACTCGCTGCATCGACATTCGTTACAAGTGGATCATCGAGCAAGTCCAACGCGGCCGTCTGAAGGTTACCCACATCAAAGGCATTGACATGGCTGCCGACGGCCTGACGAAGCCACTGTTACGTGAGAACCACGCCAAATTCGTCAGACTGTTGGGCATGATCGCAAAGAAGATTCCATGGGCAGACTGAACATAGGGTGGATTTGATGGAATTTGCCAGGAACCTTTTGAAGGAACCTCAACACCATGGATTTAACCTGTAGATAGTCAACAGGGCACTGGGAATAGCCTCGTGCCGGCAGAGGAGTGGCTGTCTGTGGGGGGGTGTGGTGTGAGACCCACTGGTCCCACACCTTCATCTCAGCCATCCACCCCCTGCCCCTGAGTTCGCTGATCTTCCACTCCTTTCCAACAACAACAACAACAACATCAACCTCAACACCATAGCGAATATCACCACATTCGCCGGCCCTCGCGCCGTTCCCCCTTACAAGTAGCTTCAAGGGGTCGTCAATGATATGATGTTGTTGTGTGGTGGATATGTGGGTCAAAGTGTCCCAAAAGCAGGGGTGTCCGGAAAGTAGGGGTTCCGACTTAGAGCAGCCTTTCTCCCACCCACTTTCTTCCTCTTACAATCTCTTCCTCTCTATCACAATATAGCGTTCGTAAGCTATCGAGCGCTACAAGTTTTTTGTCCCCAATCGCACATTCTATTGATTCGGCCCATTTCTATTCTGTTAAGATTCTACGTGGAACCTGTATCCGTCGTACAGGCCAGACTCGCACCATTACCATACCGCCACCTATGTAGTCGCGATAGCTGCCCCGCTTATCGGTGTACGTAAACCCGCCTATCTCTCGTTCGGTACTAACACTGCGCCAGATGGGCCGTAGCAAGTTCGAGCGTATTCAGGATACGGCGAAGAAGCAGCTCGACGACAAAAAGGGCCCCACATTGTGCGATATAGAGACCATGGCGCTTCAGATCGCGTGACTAAATTGGCGATATCGTGACGAGAGGGGGTATCTGTATCGGTCTCAGGAGTGTATTTCAACTATCTGATAACGACTTTACAAGTACATCCAATCTGGGGGAAAAAGGAGAAGAAGAAGAAGAAAAAGGAGAAGAAAGAAGGGCACAATAAAGTGGATGACGTGGCCTTTGCCTGACCAGAGGGAGGCAACAGTCCGAAAGTGTAACGGTCCCAAGAGTGTATTGCAACTATTTGGTGACGACTCTACGAGTACATCCAATCTTGAAGAAAAGAAGAAGAAGAAGAAGAGGAAAGGGAACGAGGAAGAAGAGGAAGGGCGCAGCAAAATGGATGACGTGGCCTCTGCCTGACCAGAGGAAGGCAACAACCCGAAAGGGGCAGGCACGATGAGGGTCGCTGCCCACGATGTTGGTGTTGACATCAGGGCAGGGGTGCCCAATGAGGGTTAGGGTTGGCCAAGGGTTGCCGAGGCCACCACAGGGCTCAGCCCGTTACAGAAAGGGGCAGGCGCGATGGGAGTCGCTGCCGCGATGTTGGTGTTGACGTTCAGGGGCAGGGGTGCGCAACGAGGGTTAGGGCTGGCCGAGGGTCGCCGAGGGCTCAGCCCGTTAACAATTTTGCGAGAATTCCGGTATGGCCAATGCATCTCTCGTCCTCTGGTCGACTAGCCATCCGCTCCTACCCAGAAGACCTCGTAGCATCTCCAGGCTCTCACCGTCTCTCATCTCTCTCCCCTGTCTAGTTCCACCGTATTCTTTATACTGTGGTCAGCTCATCGAACCGGGCTTTCTGCGTGCGGAGCCAAAAGGACATGCTTCCAGGAGTAGACGCTGTTACCATCCCTGCTCATCTTCGCCTCTTCGTTGGGGTCGTCCGTAGTAGGAACCCAAACCGCCTCTATTCAGTCCTTGTTCTGTAACTTCAGGTATATTGGCCAGTTGTTATGCTCCCCCCCGGCTATGCGAGGTACTGCGGTGCCCAGAGCGTGACGTCCCTGCCGCTGAACTTGCCGCTGTCCCAAAAGAGAATGTTGATGCACTTGCCTAAAACGATCAGCTATGTCTCGGCTGCGGCCGTCAGACAGCCGATCCGTTCCATCCTCCCTTGTCGTCTTCGATGTACCACTCCTCGTCGTCGCGATCCGGAGGGGCCAGAATGCTGATCCCGTTGAAATAAGGATCTCGTCGTCAGCCAGTTGGGCCACCGACTATACCGTCCTAGTGCTAGTAGAAGAGAAAGTACTCGCCGACGTTGTAGCGCGGAAAAGCCGCAATGTCCATGTTGTAATGGGCTGAGCCCTGGACAGGTCTCGGCGACCTCGGCCAGCCCTAACCCTCGTTGCGGGCCCCTGCCCCTGAACGTCAACACCAACATCGCGGGCAGCGACTCCCATCGCGCCTGCCCCTTTCGGACTGTTGCCTCCCTCTGGTCAGGCAAAGGCCACGTCATCCATTTTGCTGCGTTCTTCCTCTTCCTCTTTCTGCTCTTCTTTCTTTCTCTTCAAGATTGGATATACTCGTAGAGTCGTCATCAGCTAGTTGAAATACACTCCTGAGACCGTTACAGCTTTAGGCTATTGAAGCAGTCGTACGGCCCCCAGATTGAGGACTTAATACGTGCGTATATTGATTGCGCAAGAAAGTTCGAGTTCCTCTACCGCTTTCACGAGGCTTTCTTTACTTCCATAACGGAGAGGAATATATAAGGTAGCTCTATAGCGACTGGCCTAGTGCTATTGAACTGGGGTGGAAACCTCCGGGGCTTCAGGGGGGACTTGTCACTCGGGCCCACTGCTGTACAGGGAGAGGCCGTGGAGGACTTTTGACATTGCTTTCATTTTGGTGAAGTTTCTCACGTGCAAGCCGCGTCATGTATATAAAGTTACCAGGGGCGCCCACTCAGGGTTCCGAGGCAGGGAGGCAGGCGGGCAGGGCGACAACAACAGTCAACGTTTCTTTCTTCAGTACAGACTGGAGTAGGTGAGGCTCTGACCAGAGGGCCAGAGGCGTTCGTTTGAGGGGTACGCCTTGCAGAGAGCTCCGGAACCACCTTAAGCCATGGCTTGTTGAAGCCTTCGTTCCTCCCCCAATTCACGGCATCAATATCACCAGACTGCTGTGACCACCAGTAGGGTATGGTATGTATGTGGATTTGAGGTGCTGCACACCAGTTCACTATACGATCTAGAGAGGGCACTTTTTAAGCTAGATATCAAGCTTCGTACGCCAACACCTCCGAACTTAAGGCCTGGCACTATACAACCCCCGAGAAGCCGAGGCGCAGTCAACGCTCATCAAGACTCGCATTGCCAACTACCAAAATAGCTCCCCAACTTCAATGCTAGCTGCTATAGACCAGCTTGCTAAGGGTACGATAGCTATAATGCACCAGGTGGCTCTCCTTTAGGCCGAGGTCTCTACGCTCCGCAAGGCCAATGAGGCACTAAGCAAGCGCCGTAGAGCTAAAAAAACGCGGGTACAGCTTGGAGAATCACTTGCTATATAGGAGGCAAAGGACTTACTGGATCAGAAGGCTATACGTGCGGAGGTAGTGCAAGAAGCGTAGCCGGATAGTAGTGGGGCGGGGTGTCTCGGACGAAGGTTCAGTGCTGTAGTAGTGTATGCGGCAAGCCTGGCCATAATGCGCGCACTTGCCAGGAGGCCGTAGAATCATTCTGATTCAGCGATTTCTGATGTAATTGTAGTTGGTTCCTAGTGTTTATGCGTTGTAATTGAGGATAGTTGTAATAAGGTAGGAAGAAGTGCGCCACTCGTTTATATGCGCCGCTCGCTTTTAATGTACGTTACGCAAAGAAAACAGTGGAACACCCCCGCTACGATGCGTAAGCTAGACTGTTACTAAGAGATCCGGGTCATGGTGTTGGGAAGTGGCGGCTCCTACGAAGGAGCTTTTGGCAGGTGGCTGACAGGAGAGTAATTGACCAGAGAACCCCAGCAAGCCTTCCCAAAAGCAATTCCACACCAGGAACGGATGATCGCAGGATCTCTACTGAAGCGTTCGCAAATTCTGACAGGTTATTGTTGAGATCTATCTTCTAATATCTAACCAACCCAAAAGACAAACAAGAAAAGCAAAAGAGTAGAGGTAAAACGCTTGGGACGAATGTTGGCGGCCGGCCTTGGATAGACTGCTGTTCGTGAGACGGTCATGGGTTTAGGCCTGCGCATACAGGTCGGGGTACGCCGCCTTGATCATGTCGGCACCCTGCGGTTGAGTCAGCATTGGCCGGGTTGGGTTATGTCAACAATTCGTCGAGTCCGCTCACCTTCTCACCGATCATGTAGACCGAGTTCTGGATACGGCAGTCAGGAATGACTGGAATGACCGAGGCATCGATAACGCGCAACTTCTCCACGCCAAAGACACGCAGCTTGCCGTCGACGACGCCCTGGCTGATATCCTTACCCATGCGCGCGCTGCCACAGGGGTCTGTTCACTTAAACATCAGCTTCCGCATCTTCAGGAAGCACAACACTGGCTGGAATGGTACTTACGAAACCCAGTCTGCGACCTCTCCAAAATCATCTTGTCCATCGCCGCGTCCGAGTGTCTCGGCATTGGCCACGGATAATCCTCCTCAATGATATCCTTCATCCCCTCGCCCGTCATCAACAGATCATCCACCCACCGAATGCCCTCGCGCATCGCCACGATGTCGAGGTCTTCCGCAAAGAAGTTGAGGTTGATCTTCGGCTGCTCCAGCGGGTTTGCCGAGTTGAGCGTCACCGTGCCGGTCTTGCTCAGCGGACGGAGCAGGTCGACGATCACTGTCAGGTAGTCCCCCTTGGCCGGCGCCGGGATGTGCCATTGGAAGGCATCGGAGAACATGGGGACAAAGTCAATCTCGAAGTGCGGCTGGCCGGCGGGACCAAAGGGGTCCAATCCGCCGTTGGCTTCCTTGGCGGCGATGTAGTCCGGAATCTTGTTCAGCCGGTCGTCGATGCGGGGAAGGCCGACAAGCTCGAGCAGGCCGCTGGTCATGGGGCCCTTGTTCTTCCACCGGTAGGCGGAGACGGCGGCGTCTTTCTCCAGACCGGCGCGGAGGAGGTGGTTGTCGAGGCCGTAGCCGTCCTTGAGTCGGAAGACGTGCGGGAGGATGGGGTGGTCAAGGAGGTTCTGTCCGACGTGGGGCGAATCGACGACGATGGGGATGTTGAACTGAGAGAGCTCGTCCTTGGGGCCGATGCCTGAGAGCATGAGCAGCTTAGGGGACTCAAAGACACCGCTGGAGACGATCACTTCGTGCTTGGCGTGGAAGATGTGCTCCTTGCCATCGGGGCCGATGACCTCTACGCCGACGGCCTTGCCGTTCTCGATTAGGAGACGCTTAGAGTTGGTCTTGCCCATGACGGTAACATTGGGCTTGCCGACCAAGTACATCCACGAGGAAGAGCGCTTGCCGTTGTAAATGCTGTTCAGGCACTTCCACAGGCCGCGCATTCTGCCGTTGTGCACGTCGTCGGTCAGCGCTTCGCCCTTGCTGACCCAGGCGGAGGTAAGCGCATCACGGAAACCAGCCACCTCAGGGATCAGATCCGAGTGCGAGATCGGGACAGGTCCGCCTGGCCAATGTACTTCAGCTCCGGCGAGAACAGCCCCTTGTCGTCGTGGTACGTAGCCGGTTTGTAAAGATACTCGCGGCACTTCTCCCACGTCCATTCCTCGCCGCCGAACGGGGCCCAGTCGTCGAAGGTGGCGGCGCTGCCGGGGATCCAGTGTGTAGTTGAGGCAGCTACTACCGCCGAGGGTCTTGCCGCGCGTGTTAGGCTTCTCGATACGCGTGTACTCAGGGCGATCGATCATGGTCGTCTTGTACGCCCAGTCGTACTTGCTGTCGCGTAGCTCGAAGGCGCGTGCAGGCGTAGTGATGGCGTCCACGTCGGCCGGGTTGCTGATGCCGGCCTCGATGACGAGAATCTTGACGTTGGGATTCTCAGCGAGGCGGCCGGCTACGACGCAGCCGGCGGTGCCACCTAAGAGGTGTCAGTATGTGAGAGGATATGGAGGACAGGAGCGACGACATACCGCCAACGACAATGAAGTCAAACTCAGTCTGAGTAGGAATGGTGTTAGCCATTTTAGGTCTTTGAATAGAAAAGCTGCTGGGTCAAGCAGTAAATCAAGGGCGACCGAGGCTGAGAGATCGCTGAGAAAGAGAACTTGTGAAGGCGAAGGGCTGGACGGCTGGATGGCTGGATGGCTGTTGCTTGAGAAGTGGTGAATTGTCACAAAGTGTTACTAGGCGGTTGATAATTATCGAGTTTGATGGTTGGGGAGACTGGCTGAACACTGAGGAGGTTGTCGAAGCTGGTGAACAGGAAGAACCTCGAGAGGTAGCATTCGCCTTCTTTATTCCGACGGATTATCTCAATAGTTGTTGTCGTCTATCCCCAAGCAAGGTTTTCTCCCTTGCTCTTGCTGGACTCGTATGGCATTGAAGTTCCCGATATCCCGCTTTGCCAACCAAGTTCTCGGTATTCCCGTCTCAACGTCAAGACCGAGCGCCGTCGTTTCTGACAACACACGATGCCGAAAGACAAGAAAACGCACGCCTGATTCAGCGACGCTCTCCAAAATCCATCAGTAAGCTCCATGGTTCGAGGCACAATGCAAGCTGTAACACAGCTCCTTACCCTGTCAACAATAGACTACGCGCTCGCAAGATTCCGAAGACTTCCCGACAGGGGCCAAACTCCGAGAACTTCCCGACACGGGCCCGATGAAACTCCGAGAACTTCCGACACGGGCCCGATGAAACTATTCAGCACTTCAGACGTCACTTTTCATGATAGCCTCTAGTACGTTTGCTAGGGAAGTAAAATGGATAAGTACTACAATCCCCAGCGTCTACCGTTCCTCCATGTCTTTAACAACAGAGACTTTTCAAGTTCCCTAAACTATCACACATTACCCCTCGCTTGAATAGACCAACGCCTCCTAGCCAAGATGCCCTCAGCTCGGTATACACTCTGGCCGAAGGTATGGAATTACCATTACACCTCTTGACTTCTCAGCCCGGTTTACTGACAGTTGCGTGCTGACATAACCACCAGGCTGCCCATACGCCGATGCTACGGCCGCCCAGCGGTTCAGCGACGGGTCACCCGTTAAGGGCCTAATGCTGCTTCAGGACACGCAGCTCATTGAAACCCTGGCGCACTTCAGCCGAGAACGGATTCCAGAACGCGTCGTTCATGCACGCGCAGTTGGTGCCTGGGGTGAGTTCGAGGTCACGCATGACATCTCCCACCTGACCTCAGCCAAGTTCCTTACGGGCATCGGCACCAAAAGTAAGACTCTGGCGCGCATCTCAACTGTTGGCCCAGAACGGGGCAGCGCCGATACAATCCGGGATGTCAGGGGCTGGGCTCTCAAGATCTTCACCGAAGAGGGCAACCAGGACTTTGTCTTCAACAGCATCCCTGTTTTCTTCATCCGCGACCCCATCAAATTCCCATCCCTGAACCGTTCACACAAGCGTCATCCCGCCACCAATCTCACTGATGCGACAATGTTCTGGGACTTCCACACCCAAAATCAAGAAGGCATCCATGCCTTGATGTTTCTATTCAGTGACCGTGGAACGCCCAAGTCGGTCCAGCACACCAACGGGTATAGCGGGCACACCTACAAGCTCACTAAACCCGATGGGACTTTTCACTACGTCAAGTTTCACTTCAAGTCCAACCAGGGCAACGAAACCTTGACCAACGATGAGGCTGTGAAGCTCGCGGGTGAAGACCCCGACAGGCATACGGCCGACCTATACAACGCCATCGAGACCGGGAACTTCCCCTCGTGGACCTTGTACATCCAGGCCATGACGCCCCAGCAGGCCGAGACGTACCGCTGGAATGTCTTCGACATGACTAAGGTGTGGCCGCATGCCGACTTTCCGCTGCAGCCCGTAGGCAAGCTGACATTCAATATGAACGTCTGTCGTCCTTGGACCCTTTCCTTTGACTTTACCTCCGCTGACTCTATACCTTATACGTAGCCGGCTAACTACTTCGCCGATGTCGAGCAAGCCGCCTTCTCCCCCTCAACCATGGTCCCTGGCCTGGCTCCTTCCGCTGATCCTAGTGAGTCCCGCTTCCGAATCTCCTTCCCCGCTCCTATACCCTTGCTCCACTTCCAACCAACCCCCTAACCAGCTAACCATCCCCGATTTAGTCCTCCAAGCCCGGATGTTCGCCTACCCCGACGCAGCTCGCTACCGCCTCGGGGTGAACTATCAACAGCTCCCCTGCAACCAGCCCGTCGCGCCCGTTTACTGTCCCTACCAGCGTGACGGATTCGCCACTGTCAACGGGAACTATGGCGGCGATCCGAACTATGTTCGCTCGACGCTCAAGCCTGTTCAATTCCTCTCTAGCCCGGGTGGGTACTACGCAGCGGAGAATGCGAACCATGAAGTCTGGGTCAGGGGGGCAGTGGCAGAGTACAGCGCGAGGTGACCGAGGAGGATTTTGTACAAGCCCGGATGTTTTGGGACAAAGTGCTCGGCAGGCAAGCAGGGCCAGCAGGAGAGGTGGGTGGGGAACGTGGCGGCGCATTTGGCCGGTGCGAAGCCTGTGGTTTGGGAGGCGGTCCTTGGTATGTTTTCCCTCTAGCTGGTGGTGAGGCGTCCTGATGCTGACGTGGGGCAGGAATGTTCTCCAGGGTAACCCCTCATTTGGGAGAGGCTATTCGCAAGGCGGTTGCTGAGAGGACCCGGAATGCGGAAGCTTAGGGGTAAGAAAGCACCAAACTCTTTGCAGCCATCGTGCAGTTACGGATGAGCAGGAGCAGTGTTGCGGCAGGCTCCTTAGGGAGGGCGGTTCATGGTACTCGAAGTATTCACAAAGGGCGGATGAGAATCATAGACAGGACAACAGAATGTAGACATGGCGGTAAACTATAAGACATCGGGCGAGCGATGAGCCGAGTCTGCTGAGTCAGCAACCGCAGTCGTGCACCAGGCGAGATTTTGCAACCACCCTCCCTCTGGCCAAAAAAAACAGGTACAGCAAAAGTGGATAACTCGCCTAATCCCTAACCCTACCTCCATATCAATGGTGTAACTTCCCGGCCGCCTCGGATTTCTTTGGGTGCATCAAAATTGGCAGTTCTAAATGTTATTAAGAGAGCTAATAAATGGGTTTAGAATGCGCTTGGAATTGAGGAATTTGGTTGCGTATTGCCTGAGTTGTGATGCAAAGTCATGGTAAGTATGCGTTTTGGTGTACCTGTTTTTTGAAACAGAGGGAGCCACCTCCGACCTGCGATTGCCGAAACCTTTGATGTAAGCTGATTGGCCAAACCACAGTGGGGCCGCATGTGGCCCCACAGGTACATCAGCAAACATCAACGAAAGCGAGCTGGTCTGAGGCTAGACAGGACACGTTATTAAGTCCACGGAGCGCCATGCCGATTATTTCATCTCTTTTCCTCTTTTTGGCTTTTGGGTTCTTTTTTCCTATTTCCTTGTTCTATATTTCTTTTCCGTGGAATTTGAATTGAAGATTGTTGATTTGGGGGTGGGGGGAAAGGGAGGGCGGAGCCAACTACACTGCGGAGCGCTATTCTGGTGAGTTCTGGTGGGAATATCTTATCAGTGTGCGCCTTGCTCGCGCTCGTCATCCACCAATTGTTGCAAAGTCTTTGACCTCCCACACACTTGCTTTGTTGCCCGCGATGGCTATAACAAACAGCCATTGCTCCCATCATCCCACTTCTTCAACTTCATCCTACTTTTCCCTCAGCAACACACTTCTCAATAGACAACACACATCACCAGTTTCTCCCTACATTTGAGCCCATCATCGTAACACTAATGAGGGTGTACGACGAGAGTGTGACCGCATTCCAACGCCACACACGTCGCCGGGATTTCGGAGAGCCGGATGCAGACGCGGGTAAGGTGAGCGACACAATGCCAGATACGTAATCAATCGGCGGCGATCATTCCCGATGACCGAGGAGAATTCGGAGTGGACGCGGGTGTTTGAGCGCCGGATGCGCCCGGAGCAGTGCTACAATTACTAAGGAATCGTCCAGAAAGCCTTCAATTGCAAGAAAGCTCGGGCGTGCGCAAAATGTGCAAGCAAGGCCGTCACCACAGCGTGTGCAAGGAAACAGTCATGAAGTGCGTTCTCTGCGGATGACCACACGAATCGTTTAGTTAGGGACTGCCCCAAGCTTTGTCCTACTAGCCAGAAGTAGGATGCACTTTCTCGACTTGACAGTTGAGCCCACCAACTCTATCCCTTCGACTACTCCCTCTAAGCCACCCTCGTAGCACGAACCGCAGAACTCGTTTTTGCTGCTGATTATAAACAAGTTCAAATGAGGGCGGTCTGATAGCCAGCCTCAATTCGCCCCTCGTATTCGACGAGCGGCAGTGTTTTAGTGGGATACAAGGAGAGGCTACAACAGCTATAAGCACTAGTCGCACCTACAGGCACAACCCCTGCTGGTTCTGCCCCCCAGCATGTCACACCTCCGTGGCAAGACAAGCCACGTAAAATCGTCCTGGAAGAAGGACCCATACCCATGCCATGGGCCATGTAGCCGCGGAGGAAGGGGCCCTGCGAGAGCATGTAGATCATATTCAGACGGCTCAGTCAGAGCTCTCCGTAGGCGAAACTGGCGTCGATCTTCTGGTAGATGTGCTCCGTATCGATCTGCTTGACGAGGGTCCCCCAACCGAATCACTCAATATCTTCCGGGACCAAGTGCTTCTCCTTTGCGATCAAGAAGTCGGCCCCATGGCCAATAAGCGCGGCGCTGGAGAATAGGAACCCAAGCGCGCACTTCCCGAGCTGACACTCCGGGCGTCGACTCTGGCGACCGCGGAGCAGCGGCAATAATTTTGTTCGCAGCTGAAGTATCGACATCAAAATAACGGCTGGCAAAGTGACCTTAAACTGTGTCATAGAGCATTATATTGAACAAAGGAAATGGGTAACGAGAGTGTGTCATATATGCACAAAAGAGACCTTGTCCTGCTTGGATATGCGGCTGAGCCACTATCCCGCGACGTGCATGGTGGAAGTGCCAGCAGCTTTCTCGGACGGCAACGGTCGCAACATCCGGGATCTTCTCAACTTCTGGATCTAGTCAATCAAGGCAGAAAACCGGCAAAAACGGTCTCCTAGAAGAGACCCAACGCGTTTATTGTTACACTTCAACAACCTCAGCGCTCCAGCTCAGAGTTCTTCTTCATCGGGATCCTCCGGCCTAGAAACCAGAAATGGTTCAAGTCTTAGGTTCATAGCCGCTGCTGACCCAGGACTCGCTTAGCTGTGCGAACAAGAGACACTGTTGGGGGGGGGGGGGGAAGGAAGGGGGGGTGGCAGAACAAGGAAACAAAGCAATACATACTGGTCCCTCCATGTAGACGCAAATTTCTGTTGCACAGATCGATTCCAGATTTCAGCTTGCCAGCTCGTCGGCCAATTCGTTACGCTTGTTCCGGATCTCGGCTGACTCGGCGGCCAGCTCCATGACGGTAGCATCATCCATGCCCGCGAATCCTGCAGCATCGAGTATGTTGGGGATATCGCGCACGAGCAGGTTCTCCACGGCAAGAATGACGACGTTCTGCGTGAAATTGCTCAGATGGAACTTGCCGCGGAGTTGAGCGTCAGCTTATTGCACTGGGTGATGGGGCGTTGGCAACACACCTCGTAGTACACGACCATTTCGTCGATCATCTTGTCGATGGATGTCGTAGCTTCTCCCAATCCTAGACCTCGCGAAGATAGTTGGCGTAACCTTGAGTGCGGAACTGGCTGCTGAGGTACAGGCTCTTTTCGTCCTCTGTCATGACATCTGGTATTTTCAGCCCACCTTGCTCCGACTGTTTGGCCTCTGCCGCGGCCTTTACCCTATTAGCCTCCTTCTCTAGCCGCATAATTTGTTTGTAGAAGCGCTGCTGGGCCCGCTCTGCGCAGCGCTTCAAATTCATAATCGAGCGCGATCAAGTATCCCTCCTGATCTGGAAGAAGCTCCTGGACCTTCTTCGCTAAGGCATCCCTCTTGGCATCGAAAAAGGGCTCAACGTAGCGGGTTAGAACCTCGCGTCGTGTGCCCTCGTCGTCGCCCAAGAGGTGCCCCAGAAGCTCGTAGGCGAAGAGCTGCGTCACGTTGGTTGCAAGCTCGATGTGGCTGGAGGCGATGCTGCGCCATGGCGCCGACTGCGACTTGAAGAAATCCAACGTGGCCTCCCGATTAGGCTGTCCGGGAAATTCACAGCCCTGGTTCATCGCCGCGCGCGGCTCCCATTTTCTCTTCAATTCCGCTTCCTGAACGGGTGCAGGGTCCTTGGCTTGGTAGTATTTGGCAACGACTGACTTCAGGTAATCCGGAATGTCGGCATAGCGCTCGGTCCTCGTGGGTGGTTACGCCGTCATCCCACACGATCAGACAGTCGTGGCCCTTGGAGTACATGGTTGTGACGAAGGCCCCATTCAGACTGCGGATCAGAGCGCGCAGCTTTCTGGAGCGCTGTGCGAAAGACTGCACCGTGTCCGAGTCCGCGCTGCTAAAGAAGTTGCTGTTCGCGTAGTGGCCCTGGACTGCTTGCCAAGCGATTTGCCGGAACTTCCTATTGATGTCGTCAAGATACAATCTACACTGCCGCGGATCGGATCGCTGCTCTCGCCCAGCTTTGAGATCTTCGACTTTCGCTCGTCAACGCATTTTTTCATGTCCTCAAGGACACGAGGTAGGCTCTTCGCGATGTGGCGGGACATGATCTGCTCAACTTGACGCGCAGCGCCCCGATTCCTTTGTCCCTTCGGGAAGCCTGGACCAGATTCCCGAGCTCAAGAAGTCGGTTTCGGTGGCGTCCCTCTGGTCGTCGGAGCACTCTGCTTCCTTCTCAGACGGTTTCGAAGGAGGTGCCACGGATATCGGAGCTTCAGTGTCTCATCGTTGCCGCAGGCTATCTCGAAATACTTCACGGTCTCGACCCAGGGTCGAGCCTGTCGAGTTGAGTAATGACTCAAGGGTCCGCTCCCGCTCGGGATCGAAAATCGCGGCCTCATCGAGTACCTTTTGCTGCACGATGTCTGTCCGTGCGGACACCACGGCGAGAATAATAGTGCTCGGCTGCTGCATGTAGCTTCGCACCAACTCGTCGACCACCAGCCGGCCCTCGGCTTCTGACTCTGGCTCGATCCATGATAGAATCCGGGCAGGTCCACAAGCGTCAGGTTTGGGACGTCTTGCGCGAAGATGCGGATGCGGAGGACGTCGCTGGAAAAGCCCTTGGAGTTCTGGCCAATGCCCATGCTCTGCTTGGCCTCCTCGATGATGTCTGGAATCTCGTCCTTATTGTTGAGGGTCCGCAGCTTTTCCTCCGTGTCGGGCCCACGGCTCCGGCGCTCGATACTGACTTCGATTTTGGTGTTGTGGTCAGTTCGGAGGGCCAGTTCCGTCGCAAATCTTGTGCACAATTCCGCCCTCACTGGGAAGCGCACCCGGCAGATAGCTCGAGGACGGAGCTCTTCCCTGAAGACTGATCGCCAACGACAATGACCTGCGGAAGGTCGACAATCTTCCCAACCCCGAGGGACCGAAGCTCATCAATGGTGTCGAAACAGCTCCTTCTGGGACGCATGAAGCGGCTCCAATGCTGTAACCGTCGGGTCATGCTTCACCTCCCGCATCTTGGTAGTTGATGGAGGAGTCGAGCGAGTCGGAGCCGTAGCGAGCATTGATTCTGGGAAACTTGATGATAACAAGGGAGAGGGTGGCGAATAGATCATTGACGGGGCAGGGGTTTTATGGGGTTCAATAAAGGAAGGGACCGCGGCGAGGGTCCGATATTGATCACACCTGCACCATACTAATTATGTACCCAGCCTCCCAGCACTGTTGCAGGTGTATGCAAGGAATGCCTGACGCTTGCATAGCGAGGCGGCAGAGTGGAAAATTCCCCTGTTTCGCATTGGACGCCTCGAACCAACAGTCTGCAGGGCAGGAGATGAGCAGGCCCCTTGACAGGGATGCCGCACATCATGCAGGAGCGTGAATTGTGACGAGGCATAGCCACAGCGAAGCGCCGCAGTTCAGTTGCGCACCGTAGCCTTGGCCATGTTATCAAACACATGTGATATTCCAATTAATACTCAGTCTAGCCAATCTCGGAAGAACTGCCTACCGCTCTGGCTGTTTTGGGTAGCCCGAATCTCGTCAAACGACGTCTGGTTGAGCGAAGGCTTTTCGTTCATAGACCAGAACGCCCTGCAAATACCATCCATCTGTCCAATCCAACCCTTTTCGTGCCAGGTCATGCAGATCACCAGGTCGGTTACTCGCTTGGCAGTCGGAGGTCAGGGCGGCCAACGCTATGCCTCATATGGTAACTGTCTCCCTGAGTGGTGCTCGTGTTGGTGATGAGAATTTCACTCCACATGCGGAGGGCAAGTCTCGTCACCAACCGCACATTGCACCCGTCGTATTCTTATTGTACATACCTACCTACCTATCTAGGCTCTCCCCCGCTTGAAACAGTGTGGTGTGGAAACCTACTGGTCCCACCTTCATCTCAACCATCCCACCCCTGTGAGACTGTGCCTGGGTTCGCCCATCTTCCACTCCTTTCTAACAACGACAACTACAACGCCAGCGTGAATATTACCAGTTTCACCAGCCATTGCGCTCCTCCCAACAAGTAGTCATAGGACGCGCCGTTTTCACTGTTCAAGTCTCGTGATGAAAGTCTTTACCATCCTACTCTGTAACTAAATTTATGCCTCGGCTTGTTCTAACTAGCACCTTGTCAAGAGCGCAGATTGTCTACTAGTAGTTACGCCAGCTGCATGAGCCAGCCACCATACACTCATTCCGCCTTTTTCCTCAGCGTCAGTGTCCCGGATAGAACGGCCGGAGCCTGGGCGGAGCCAACCTCACGACGTAGCATTATTCTGACGGGATATTGCACCCACGCCCGCATGGCTCCGGCTCACCCGCCAATGAGTGTAAGCCTAGTGAGCCGGATGAGCATCGCCGCTTATACACGGTCTTTTTGCCCCTCATCTATTATAGAATCCAACGGTCTCTCGATTTTTTCGTCTCCTACCCGTCCACGGTTCATCGCATTGCCGCTCCAGTTCTCAACCTTATATTTGAATTTCCGAGCAAGCCCGGCTTCTCTACCACAGCATCACGGCTTCGTCGGTTTCCGCCTCGCTCCCCTTCCCCGTTCGCCGTGCCGCTTCCCCACGTCCCGGGGCCCAACTAGCTCCTTTCACTCCGAATGCCCGGGCGGACATCGAGTCTGTCGAGTTCCTCGGCCGGGAAAACGACGTGGACTCAAAGGTCTGGAAGGTCAAGATCAACGGAGTTGGGTTCTTTGTCTCAAGGCGCTACGTGATGATGCGCGGGAGACTAGTTCGGCCCCGGCTCGATCAACTCTGACTCTGATTCGGAGTGTCCTCCATATCTTTATTTCTGCCACTCGACTCTCTCCGCGACGGCCAGGTCGGGGACCTTACGAGGCCACTCGCCAACCCGCAGTTGTATGTCCACTACTTTGACCCCTTCAACTGTGAGTGCCGTGCCTATGGCCGACTCACGAAGATAAAGTGCGAGGATTTGGCTGTCATGGCCTGCAGCTATCTCCTTACGCCCCAACAGGAGACCGACTTGACCCGGAAGGTGACAGGCGAGCTCAGCCCGCTCCCTCATACCAACGCGGGCAAGCTAAATGGCGATAATTTCTGGAGGCGGCCCGAGCAGCACCGCGGACTGCCTGTCCGGGCCATCGTCAAGGAACTTGTCTCTAGGAAGGCGCCGAATTCCGACCAGGCCCAGGGCATGTGGGCGGACCTGCAAGCCCTCCTCTCGCTAGGCATGTTCGTGGGAGACACGCACGGCGGTAACTACCCGGGCAAGAAGCTCGTCGACTTCAGCCGCTCGTGGACTATGTGCTATCCGGCCATGGTCCAAATTCACGACAGCACACTACAAGGCTTGATGTTCGACGAGCTGCAGCATCTGCTAGACCACTAATTCTTTTTGAGGAATAGTTCGTCAAGGACGATAGCCATCCCTCAAATCAACGAGGCTTTCTGCTGGGACATACTGCCCAATACAAAAATCTCCGAGGGTTTACAACTGGCTCAAGTGGCAGAAGGACGTCGACGCGGCAAAGGCGTATGTAGAACAAAGGCTATTAGAGAGGGTGGCCCATTGATATCGCGGCCCTGCCGTGTATTTTGTGTAATTACAAGATCAGCTGGATGAGGTCAGGGGGCATGACGGCTGAGCATTCTGATGGGCTTGCCGAAGAGGTGGTTCCCCGTACGCCAGGACCGGGTTGCACATATGCAGGTGCTCGAGGGCCTTGACGATGGCCAGCGGGATGCAAGGGGAAAATGGGCATCCTTCCAGATTAGGTCGCTTGCAAGTACCTGCACTCTTGCTTGTCAGCTTGTCCCATCTAGTTGTTTGGAACTGTGGACTGTAGGAGGCTCGAGAGGGTTCTGCGATGACCGTTAATGGCACCTTGCGTGAGTGACGAGATGAAGAGCTCGAGCCATTTATGCTCAAGGCACAGAGCGTGTGGCGGCTGCAGGATAGATGCATGGGACTAAAACTCAAAATCTGTTGCAAAGAGGTCTTTGACCTCCCACACTTACAAGACCGCTTTGCCTGCCTTTGTTGCCCGCAATGGCTATTAAGCAGCCATTGCCCCCATTTTCCACTTCTTCCACAACTTCAACCTTACAACCAACAACTCAACACACCTCAATACACACATCCCCAATTTCCCTACATTTGAGCCCATCATCGTAACAAAATCTTTATACGTGAGACAAGCCAGAGGCCGGGGTAGCTCACAGCAACCCTTGTGATGTCCAGTCCCATCGCGAAGGAGCTGTGAATTTAAAACCACCCTAATACGCCGCCAAGTTGTGCGTCTGTCCTTTCCGTTGCTTCCTCCTCCTCGGCAGGTACTGTCAACGATTCAGGGAGAACACGAAGAACAGGCCGGCGGTTCCTCGGAAATGACCAAGCATCCAGGGAGCAATAACATCAAAAAAAAATCCATATTATCGATGAGACTTATGCCTTGTAGGTGGGTACCTTTGCTTCTTCGACCGTTGGGGTCGTTAAGGAAACTACTCTCTTGACATCTGCATCGCGTCCACATAGCCTGGCTTTGCCCCAGCCCTCGTCGCGCTCCCCACAAGCAGTGCAACGGCAGGTGTGACATTCAGGATTGGACCTCGTCCAGGGCGGCTAGTATTCTACGCAGTGTTACATGGCTTCTGAGAGATGGTAAGGTCGGAACTTCACACGAGAAGCTCACTCTACAGCGCCATCAACAACGTTATTACTTGCCAAACTCTTTTACAACATGAATCCCTCTAAAGCTGAAGACCAGAGACAGCATAGTTTCTGCTTGCTTAGCTCCTGCCAGCGCGAGCTCAAGGACAGGTCCAAGGACAGCTTCATCCTATTGGATAATACAGTAGTTCGTACCGTGGCGCGGAGGTTGTGCGGCCGGAATCAACGCGAGTCCTAGAGAGTGATCTCGGTCCCAATGACATGCGAGGCGGAGCGCGCTGCTATGAGAAGCTGGATATGGAAGGCCCTACGCCATGGACAGTTCCTCGTCACCACTGGCCATCTTATGCGCCCTCTCATGGACGACCTGCCACCTGATGTGGCGGCCGCCGAGATCAGCGCCTCGGGAGAGCCGCTCTGGACATCAACCGACCCAGAGTACCAGCATGGCTGGGCCACCTACTACCCCTCGGTCGCAGAGTACCAGCTGCGGTGTCCCATCGAAACAGTCCTTCGCTCGCAGCTGGCTGTGGTCCAGCGCTTTGTCGGCGGCGTGGACAAGGTCGTCCTCTGTCTTCCAGGATCATCCCCCAAAAAGATAATAAGGCGAAGGCAATGATCTTCAAGTACGGCGGCCTTGGGTGGGGGATCCAAATCATGCCGCAGTTTCCGTCCAATCATCCGCACCTCTGCCACTGGACGCCCTCGTGCTGGACGAAATCAACGGATTGGGAGTGCGGTTGGGTTTACTATCCCTTTCATCCCAGCCTCAGTTTCAACAAGCAGAATACATCGCGGCCGTTCAAGTTGCGGTGGCTGCGACAACTGATGTCAGTTGTTGACGAGCTGGACCTCTAGTATGGCATACTCCACGAGGGCATAGTCGCCCGGAACCTGTTAATCAACCAGACAACTGACTCGCTTCTGCTCTTTGACTTGCCACTGGGCTCTGATACACAGGCCAGGGGTATAAGACGGTTCCCCGGGCGTGACGACGTCAAGGGTGTCGTTCTCCACGCCTACTATCTGGTAACCCACGATCCACAGTACAAGTTCTACAACCTCGGCGCGTCGACGAAAGAATGTCACGGACAAACGGAGTGGACCAACCATGCGTCAAAAGTCAATCTCGACTAACGCCCTCAGTCTTCTTCGACGAGGTCATGGCCTGGATTGGAGAGAAAAGCGACGGACCGGGCCGCAGATTGCCCACTACACCCAGGCGCCTAGGCACTTCCACCTGCCGGAGCCGCCAATCCCGCCGGAGGAATTTTTGGTTGACCAAGACGGCCAAAAATGGAGCTGATCGCCGACCAAGTCTCGCTCAGGGAGAGGATTGAGGCTGGGCGGCCAGTGTTGAATTACCCCGCCAGAGTCTAAAGTAGACAAAAGTCGGCGGCTGCTAGCGACGGGGCGGTATGAGGACGAGGAAGTGGAGGGACCCGGGATTGCCGTGCCGGATTCAACAAAGGGTATTCCGCAGCCGCTGATTAATGGTGGCAACGTCGTGGATAAAGAAGAAAAGAAGACAGTGAAGGAGCGGAAACGCTGCCGCAAGGGTGCGTGAGGCAGATGTCCAAAGAATTGATGGACCGATACAACCAGGAAAAGAGCTCCAGTATCTGTGGGCACCAGGACGAAAGAGAGAAGATATAATGTGAAATGGGCCATTGTTTTCCGACTGCGGAAGCCGTGAATCCATGGTTATTGCAAGAATGCAGATCTATCGCTGTCATCTATAACGGTGGGGACCCTCGAAATGCAAACCTAAAGTCAAAAACCACGAGGCCGCTCTCCCTATCGCTCGTGCCGCCATTGAACCTCAAACCCTCACAACTTGTACAACCTCACATTTTGTCCGGCACTCGTCCTTAGCAGCTGCCGGTTCCTGTGCCCATACATCATCCTCAGCCCGGCAGCTCCCGCTGCCACCATCAATAGCATGGCAGCATTGACCCAGTGGCCTGTTGGGTACCCCCTGGTCCTCTCCTCAGCCTTGTATATCCAAACACCAGAATCTGGCCGAGCCCGGCACCAACACTGACATTGATGGCAATGGCGAGGCCGACGGACGCGGTCGAGAACATGTTTGAGGTGATCCAGCCCAGGAGCGGCGGAATGCAGGCGAAGGCCCCGGCGGTGGCAACGATCAGGCAACCGTAGCGTTCCTGTAGGCGTCGGGGGGAAGAAGCGCGGATGCCATGAAGCCCGCGGCGCCGACTACGGCGAGCGCGGCGCTGTGCTGACCACGGGCGTTGAAGTGGTCGGCAGAGTACGAGACGAGAATCTGACAGACTGGCATGCGTCAGCAGCAGAGTCTGAGGACATAGGAAAACTCAAGACAACTCACCATATGCAACCGCGTACGGAGGCACCGTCATCAGCTGCGCCTTCAAGTCCACATATCCCAGTCCAGCCACGATCGACGGCGAGAACAGGGACAGTGAGCTGAACGGCACTGAAATCCAAAGTAAATCACGTAATGCCCATACAACCGCCAATCCTTCAGCGTCCGCTTCGCATCCGCCCACGTCATGCTCCTCTCCGTGCTCTTGCTCCCCTCCACCCTCAGCCTCGCAACCGCCACCTCCTTCATCCTCCCCGTGAGAAACTCCTCGGGATAGTCGGGCAAGAAACACCATACTAGCACCGCCGATAGACAGCTCGGCGCACCCTCAATGATAAACAACCACCTCCACGCCGCCAACCCCGCGGCGCCATTCATATGGCCAATCCCATTGCAATCGCACCACCAAACGCGCCCGCCAGCGTCGCGCTCGCCAGGATAAACGCCATCCTCACGCTCCTCTCGTCATTGCGATACCAAAAGGTAAGATAATACACCAGCCCCGGGAAGAGCCCAGCCTCAAACATGCCAAGCAAAAACCTCACCGCCGCGGTCGCCTCAAACGACCTCACCCTCCCAGCCCCATCGTGATGGCTCCCCAGGCAAGCATCAGAAAAGCGAGCCAGCGCGACGGGCGGAGCTTCTTCAGCAGGATGTTGCTGGGCACCTCGAAGACGGCGTACGCGACCAGGAACACCATCAGCGCAATGTTGAACTGGTAGGGGGTCGCGCCGATCTCGGTCTGCATGTCGTTGTGCGCCGCCGAGTTGAGGATGCGCGCGTTGCCGATGTTGGAGCGGTCCAGGTAGCAGAGGAAGTAGATGAAGGCGGACAGTGGGAGGATGGTCAGGTCTTGGTGCCGGAGGAGGTGCCGCTCTTCGGCGGGGGTGTATTCCAGTTCCAGTTCCAGCTGGGAGGAGGGGTCGGTGCAGGTTGTTGTAGCGGTTGAGGAGGGTTCTTGTTGGAGGAGGGCCGTGATGTTGTTTTGGGAGCCATGGTGGCGGTGGTGGCGGCGGCGAGGGCCTTTTCGGGGTCGGGGGTGGAGGAGTCATGGTGGGGGTGGGGGTGGGGTGGGTGTGAGGATGTTGATTGAGGGGAGAGAGGCAGTGGGGCTGGCGGTTGATGGGAAGTTTTGAATCGGTCTGATCGAAGCTGAATCCGGGGCAAGAGAGAAGGAGCTTTTCGCGCGTGGAAGCGGAAGGCTTGCCCAGGTACCCCACACGGATCGAGAATTTGATTTAAGGTAGTGGGGATCCCCGAAAATAGGAAAAATTCCCTAACTGCGTTTGAGGTTGTGGCACAGACGATCCAGACCTCTGCAAGGTCGGGTCGTCGCCTTTCATACGGTTGGGAATGAGAGAAACGTCGTACGTTAATACCCGACGGAGTCTCAGTATCTCCGGCGGACTGCCCCGCAGAGATCGTCGCGTCAACAGTCAAATCACCTTCGGGCCAAACGCCCGACACCAAGTGGTAACACCACGAGTCGGAGATTGCCGACCGAGCTTAGATGCCACGATTTCAACCGCGTAGATCGTATCGGGACGTCGCAGTAGACCCTGCTACGGTCGATGGGCCCCTGAACATCAGCCCATTAAGTGTTCTCACGCGGGAAACTGCTATATAATTAAGACAAGCCAGAGGCAACTCTGATGCAGAGATGTTGCAAACCGCCTTCTCTCGAGTCATCCAAGATGCGCATCGCCCACCGCCGCATAGCGATATGTACACACTCTTCGCGCCGCGCTTGCCCGTTTCGCCACCGCGGACAGATCGGGCCTAACGATGTCGTCGACCTCCTTTTCTGGATTGTTATCCCCTTCCCACGGATGGGCGTGGACGAGGATGTTAGAGTGATCGGCAACGGCCCCGACCCTCGATATCGTGTCCACAAGTTTACCACTCAGTGTGAGCACCGTCTTACTGGTCTCTCTGGTAAAGAATGGTCTGTTATCGCGGTTGAATCCCGGGTTAGACACCTTGGGATGTTTTAGCCCCCGAGCGACAGAGATTGGCGTAGCGTCGTCCATCGAAGTGAAGTCGGGCACCAATGATGGTAGATCTGGGTGCGTCTGGTCCTTTCTCGAGCAGGACGAGAGAACCTCTAGGCTCTCGCTCTTGCTGATGTCCCACCGCGCTCCAGACTGTGCCTAAAGCCCAGTTTCCGCATCTCGTCGTTGGGTCCGACGTTTGCTGAGCACGCCAAATACCTTGTCGCGCTTGTCTTTGCATTGGAAACCTCGTGTTTCGTACAGCGTGCTGACCAGTCTGAAGTGTGGAGTGTACTTGTTCTTGATGATGCGCATGCCACGTCGCCGGTATGTATATTCGGTATGGCGCTCGTATCTCCCGTCTGTGATCATGTCCATCGCCGTCCTCATCAGTGGATCATCTGGTACTATTTCCTGCAACGCCTCGGAGACGCAACTACTACAGTCCACCGTCGCCGTCCACTCGCGATACGATGGCAACCGTCTGCCTTGACAGAAAAAATCCCGCAACGCTCTGGTGGCGTCAGGCCCAAAGACCAACGAGTCACAGTGTTTTGGCTCGGGATGGGGACACCTCCGCGGCCATCTCTGGAGCTCCTTTGTATCCACTGCCACTCAGCCTTCGCCAAGTTCGGAGTTTTTCGTATGCCATCCTTTTTCGGAACGCGGCGTTTTGCTCGAGGGTGCTCTTATACCCCGATACGCACCCACTGTCGTCGTCATCTGGAAGAAGCCTCACGAGGCCAGAGAATGGGAGGTGGGCGAGAGCTGTCATGAAAGTTGTCGGCGCCCCGGCACTCCGAATGAGAGCTGCATAACTTGTGCTCGGTGCCATTTCCCTCAATTGAGGAGTATGTACGAGGTGCGTAGGTGAGCTAGGGGAGCGGTTCTGCGCATGTTTCAGCTCTTGGCTTGGAAGCTGGGTTCACTGACTGAAAATGCGGTTTCCGTATACTTGGTTTCCATGACGCTCGCCTGGTGCCTCCTCGCCAGTGCTTTGCAGCAAGTATCTTGGTGTTGGCCAAGATGACTGTGTCTGGAATATGGAAGTGGCTAAGCTGTCTTGTGAGACACGGGGCCGTACGTGTTCTCGACGCAATGCATTCCGCAACCACCTGTAACCGTACTAAAATATCGTAACTAGATTCTAGTACGGGAGGGGGAAAGATAAAAAGCTGTTTTTAACAAGGAAAAAAAACATACAACACCAGGGATTCGCTGGTCGTCACCGACCCAACTACTAGTCTGGCCCTCACAAGCTTAACTATGGGAGAGCGGACGGGATCCCGTGTTTTCTTGTGGGTATGGTCGTATGTAACAGCTGCACCTTGGTCTTGGGATTATCAAAGGAAGAATCGAAAGCCCAGAGACGCGGGCAGATGGGCCGGTACCAGCCGACAGCATAGTCGCCTCCGAGCTTGCCCGGGTACCGTTGGACCGGGTTGTGCGCTGTCGACACGGACTGGTACCGGTGTGCACCTGGTCGGCGCTCTTCTGGTCGTTACCGTCCCTGGTGCAGCGTTCGGTGACATAGCAATGCTGGCCGTTGTACTGGTCAAGAAGATCCGAGAGTTCCTCGGCCGAGTCTGCATCGAGTTGCTGCTGGTTGAGGTGCGAGTAGTCACCCATCAGCTTGCCAAACTTAGAATCGCTCGTGTCCTGGTCGATGGCCCAGATCATCAGGCCGCCCATGCAGGGCGATGCTAAGTGCTGAAACGACTCGCCGTCGTCATACGACATCCACTGGCTCCCGCCAAACACTTTGTACTTGACTGTGGTGCGTTTTCCCTTCGCAGATGGTCATGACGTCGAGCGAGCTGTTGCGGCGCACAACCTCCTCGTACGTCAGCACGCCCTTAGTGTCTGAGCACGAGCCAGGAATGTCGCCGTCGCTGAGTTTGTATATGCCATTGGGCTGGAAGCAGCCCAATGGCCCTAGTAAAGGAGCGGCCGTAGAAACCGAAGCCCATATTGGCCTTATCGGGCCTGACGCCGTTATGCCACAGCAGGTCGAGCCCCAAGTCGATCATGGTCCAGTCGCTGGTGGCCCCCTAAAGTAAGGTCCCGTCCACTCGTTGCCCACACCATCCAGGCCGTACTCGCGCAGGAAACTGACGATGCCACGATTGAAGGCCCTCGCGTTCCGTCTTGAGGCGGGTCATAGTAGAGAAGAAGTGCGCGGTCGGCGGGTCGCTGAAGGCCCAGCCGCCAATGGCGGCGCTGTTGGTGCGGGTAGCGCAGCTTTGCCGCCACGGCGCGCTTGATTCAGTAACGTCGTTGCGTTCCAGCGACCGGATGCCATCTACGTTGGGGAAGTTGCCGAAGGCGAGGTTGAGATGGGTCCAGGCGCCGAGCGGCAGGTTCTCGGGCATCTTGACACCACAGCCGCGGTCGAGCGCGAAGAGCTCTTCGTAGGCCAGCCGCAACATAAGCTTGAGGGGTGCTGCCACAGCCGGGCAGCTGGGCCGGTCCGGCTTGCCGCACCGAGCCGTCGCGTTGTAGTTGACAGAGAGCCCTCACCGCAGTGGGCAGGTGTGAAGCCGCAATGGCTGTCCTTGGAGCAGCAGCCGACCTTGAACGGTTTGTGAATGCTGCAGAGCGACGGGTCCTCCTGCGCCGAGACATCGGCTGTATTCGTCAAGAATAAGACGAACAGCAGGGCCACCAAGGGCCGCAGAGGCCGTGGAGGCCGTGGAGGCCGGTGAATGACCACATCGGGGTCCGAGCCTCAAGTCTTCCAGACCGGAGCCGATGAAGGATTCAAGAAAAAGGAATGCTAGAGGTAACGCAAGAAAATGAATGAATTAATGAATGAAGCAATGAATGTAGGTCGGGGCACATCAACATGCAAATAAAGATGAATGTGCGTCATCCATGTCCTGAGAAGCGAGCGAGGAAGAGACCGGCGTCGACAAGACGACCCAGGACTCTGATGGCGTTGCCCCTTCGGCTTGCCAGCCTTTTCCGTCGGGTACACCTGCACTTGAACTGTACTGGTGATGCCAGGACACAAAGGAAGAGCCGGCACGATACCCAGGAGCATGACCAATCTCCCCGTCGTCTCCCCATCTCTGTCGCTGCCAGCCTCAACCGGGATTGCTTGGTTGTTTGTATCCTGCTGGGATTTCTTGGGTGTCCAAGGGTAGATGCAACGTTGAGGGGTTGGGCTGTGGGCCAAGTACCGCGAAGTGCCTCCCTCGCCCGCATCACTGCATATCGAGGTGGGCTGCCGGGTTTTCTTTTTGGAAGATGTTCCAGCGACAGCTCTGGTTGGCTAGGGAGCGTGCGGCGCAGCTGATATGAATGCGACGCCACTGCCGCCTCTTCGTGCTTTGCCCTGCCTACCGTAGGTAGTGTCGTGCCCAACCGCACCCTCAACCCCGAACTGTCAAGACGCTCCTGACGACGAAATGGGCGCTGACAATGAGACTGTAATGCCTGCATGGGGCGCTCTTCCGGTGGAACAGTATCTGATTGTAAAGTCTCTTCCTGGCTTGACGGCCCCGTGCCGTCCGGCAACACACCCCCAGCCCCGCCCTTCCGTAACGCCGCGGACATCACAACGGGAATTAACCATAGCTTCAGAGGAAATGGGATTACTCATCCAAGCTTAGCGCCGACAAGCAGCGGGAGGAGCTTGTGGCGGCCTACATCGAGAAGGATGTGCTCGACCCGGAGCTCCTGGCGTCGCCGCCCACGCGCATCCCGACGGCTGCCGAGATAGCCGAGATTCTCTCGCCGTGGCGGCCGCAGAAGCTGCGCCGCATGGCTGCCGCCCTCCTTGCCGGCTCCAGGGAGCACTACTACTTCCTACGGACGTATTACGGGGGTGCTACCCACGACGCGAAGCTATGCAGCTGGCTGGAACTCGATATGGAGGGTCCCGACATCTTCCCAGAGAACGAGTGGTTCTGCGTGCTGGATGACGCCGAGCTATTTAACTTTGGTGATGCCTGGCAGGACGTATACGACGTGTTACCTGAGCTGGCAGCACCAGACGCGGACCGCCGATTCACCAACGAACATGTCGAATGGGCACGGAGCACAGCGACGGATCTGATTGAATCTGAACCCCATGTGCATGGAGAGGAGCACTATGAGGACGCCATCATGCAAATTGCAACGATAGGCGAGCCACCGTGGCTGATCGTGCTGGACGAGGAGGCCTTTGAGACGGAGGAGTTAGGTCTGATTCTGCGGGATAAGAAGGGAAACCCGGTCAAGGAAACGGTGATTACGCCCAACGAACTAGGCGCCTTCTATATGGCGGACGCGCGGGGCGCGTCATACTCCGGGGGGTACTGGAGGCATGCCGCCGTGGGAAGACAGTACCAGACGCGCGGCGAGATCATGCGTAAGCTGCTGCCGTTGGTGAAAGGGGAGTAGCATCTTGGATGGCAGCTCGGTGCTGGATGCATGAGATTAGCTACGGTACATATCTCTAAGTGTTGCAAACGAGGTCGTTGACCTCCTGCGTTTGCAGACCGCCCAGCCTGCGTTTTGTTGCCCGCAATGGCTATTAAGTAGCCATTGCGCCCACTTCTTCCACTTCTTCAGTTCACCTCAACACAACACTTCAATAGGCAACACACGTCACTGATTTCCCTACATTTGAGCCCACCATCGTAATACTAAGTCCGTGTCAACGTCGCGGAGGCTCACTTAAACAGATTGAAATAGCGGGGTAACGTACATTCTAAGCGACTGCACCACTTTTTACGCGACGCGCAACCTCTCGACGCAATATCAAACCTTTTCTATACAACTCAATATGCCTCCTACTTTAAAGGAAGGCAAGGTATTCTTAGCCAATGTTATGCTGTGACGAATGAGCGAGGCCCCAGGCCAGGACCAGCCTCTCACGCAGTTCATGTCCGGCATCTAATGTCGTGCCTGAACGTTGACACGCCGGCTGGCCCCGCGGACGGTGAGAATCCCAACAGGGACTGCGAGAAGTTGTGGCCGAGACGGGCTGCAGAGAACTGCGTGCCGCCAAAGCAAGAGGTCGCGACGCCGTCTCCTGAGCTTCTGAGCTGCGAGGAGTGCGGGGTGGTCACACCCGCAGGGGCTGCACCCCATCAGCGCCGAGAACCCGCTGGTCGGCACGCCTGGCCAGCGCGCTTCCGCTCATCGCCGCGTCGAACCCGTCTCGAACGACGTCCACGAGAGGCATACGACCACTTATAGCCGGTATCTTCTCCCCGATCCAGCGCGAGCGGACAGAACGCAACGGGCAAGTCCGCAAGCGGCTGTGCCACCGTGGCACAGCGCAAGAGGCGAGCCGGCCGTCCGCCGCCATGCGTCTACCGGGGCGCTGGCACCAGAAGCGAGTCCTGTTGCAAATGGGGTCGTTGACCTCCTGCGTTTGCAGACCGCCTCGCCTGCGTTTGCCTTGCCTGCGTTTGTTGCCCGCAATGGCTATTAAGTAGCCATTGCGCCCATCTTCCTCTTCAGCGCTTCTTCCACAACTTCAACTCAACACAACACTTCCATAGACAATACACATCCCCGATTTTCCCTACATTTGAGCCCATCACTGCAACAAGTCCTCTTCGCTAGCATCCGCAGCGGATCCGTGCTGATGCGCGTTTGCGGCTATTTTCGACGACGTCCACGACCGCGCAAGGAAGTGCTGCCGCGGCCCTTGCCCATTCGCTAATGCCGCCACGTTATCGTACACGATTGGCTGCCATGGCTGCCCCATTACCCAGCCGCAGCTTCCAGCTTCTGCACAGCCGCGCAGCCGTCGATCTCCCCTCATTTCCTCCCTCATTTCCTCCTCATATCCTGCCTCATACCGCCGGTCTTGCCATCACCATCTCTACTCCCTGCCAAGTTCCTTGTCGAAGCTATGCGCGAAAAGAGATTTAAAAAATCACTTCAGGGCGGGTTGGCGCGCGTTTTCGGACGTCGTACAGCCTCGCCGGCCCCGTCTCGCACACCATCTGCAAGTACGTTGAGACGGAACCCCCGAGCCAGCAGTCTTGAAGCTCACATCTCCAGTAGCGGCCCCGTCTCCGGAACCGCCAGACAGCCACAGCTCGAAAACGTCGTCCAACGATGCGGAAAATGCGTGTGCTGGTCTCGATCCGTCTATGGCAGATCCGCCGGGGGCGCGAGCCACTACGGAGGGAGCCAAAGAAGATGAAGCGCCAGCCGTAGCATCACCTGTTCTGTCTCCGGCACTGCCTGTCGAACCCCGAGCCAGAGAGCCACTCACGCCCGAATCCCAAGGGCAACAGGCCCCTGCCCTTTCCGTATCCCAGACGCTCTGGAACGCCGCGTACGATAGTCTCGAGAGGACGCAGACACCGCAGAACTTGTCAAGTCGTATGTGAAGACTCTGGCTATAGCATCGGGCATCGCTTCTAGCACCGACATGTCGGCCGAACTGAAAGACCCGATCCAGCGACAGATGCGCATGAGGGAGCTGGTGGAGAACGGCCAGGCGAAGATTCTACGCCGTCGAAAATTACCAAGGGAGTGGGCGATGTAGCCGAGTTCATTCTCTCGGCCAAGCCAATGATCGATATGGCCATCCAGAACATCCCGCAGGCTGCGCTTCCCTGGGCTGGTGTCTGTGTCGGATTGCAGGTAAGTCGGCTCCTTGCAGGGCCCGGCTCCGTCCACTGATCTCCGTCCAGATCATCCTGAATCCTGCGAAAGCGACGAGGTCCAACCTTGCCGGCATCGTGCATGTCGTCTCCCGAATGGATTGGTATTGCGCCCTGTCCGAACATCTCCTCAAGAAGGATCACTTGACGAGTCTCTCGAATCGATCCTGCCCCAGCTGGAAGCAAGGGTCATCGCGCTCTACAAGGCTCTCCTCGTATACCAAATGAAAAGCGTCTGCTCCTGCTACCGGCAGCAGGGTCTCGTCTTTCTCCACGCCCTTGCGAATTGGGACGACTGGGACGGCTATTTGGAGGCTGTCCAAACCGCCGAAGCTGACCTCCTCAAGGATGGGACAAGTTCGACAAGGTCAAAGCAGAGAGCCTCCGGAGCGAACTTGTCAAGCGTGCCAAACGAATGGAGGAGCTGCTGGAAGCCATCGGTCAAGACATTCGAAATTTTATCGCCCTGCAGAAGGAGATGCGGAGGGATGATGAGGACGCGGAGTGCCTCCGAGACCTATTCGTGGTAGATCCACAAGACGACATGAAGAAGATTGAGCGGAACAAGGATGCCTTGTTGGATGAGGCGTACAAGTGGATCCTAGACACGGAGGCGTACGCAGCATTTACGGATTGGAGCGATGAGGACTCTGCCCAACCGTCCTGTCGGCTGCTGTGGGTTAAGGGCCATGCCGGAACAGGGAAGACGATGCTCTTAATGGGCATCATTCGCGAGCTCTCGAGCCGATCCGCCAAGCTTGCACCCTGCGTGTCGCACTTTTTCTGTCAAGGCACAGACGCGGCCTTGAACAGCGCAACGGCTACCCTGAGAACCCTCATCTGGCATGCTTGTTCAGCAACCGAATCTCATCTCCCACCTACGGTCGAAGCACAAGAACGCAGGTGCTTCCCTTTTCAGAGGCGACACTGCATTTATTGCTCTGTCTACTGCCTTTGAGAGCATGCTGAAGGATCCTGAGTTATCCCCTGTTTATTTCATCGTCGATGCTCTTGATGAGTGAGAGCAGGGCTTAACGGACCTTATCCAGCTGATTTCGGATTCCCTTGCACTTACTAAGAAGGTGAAGTGGTTGGTCTCGAGCCGTCCAAAGTTAATCTCGAGATCTCGGGTACCGCGGGTTCCTTGGTCAAGCTGGACTCTCAAGAGCTGGAAAAACCTGTCAACGCATACATCAACCATAAGCTCTTCGCCTTCTTCGGCAAACCCGGATACACCAAACAGGTTTTGGACGATATGTCAGTCGAGATCCTCAAGCGAGCTGAGAATACGTACCTTTGGGTATGGTTTGTCTTCAAGGAGCTTGGGAAAACAAATCCGTACGGCAAGCTGTTATTAAATGGAAAGGACGCTCTGGCAACTATCAGGGGGTTCCCTCCTGGCTTGTCAAGCCTGTACGGTCGCATAATGGACATGCTTGATGGCGGCCGGGTGGGGTATCCGCAATATTGCAAGAATGCCCTGGCGGCTGTTACTCTTGCACTCCGCCCTCTCTCTCTGTCCGAGCTTGCTGTACTCGCTGATTTGCCGCCAGACATGTCCCGGACCATTGTTGAGGATTGCGGCTCGTTTCTCACAGTCAAGGAGGAGACAGTCTACCTGATCCACCAGTCGGCCAAGGACTATCTGGAGGAGAATTTCACGTCTAGGCTTCAGCTGGCCGGGGTTGCCCAAGGACACACGGACATCAGCAGGCGCTCAATTGATGCGATGTCCTCAATGCTGAAACAAAACATGTACAACCTCGACTTCGGCTTCAAACCAGAGAATATCAGTCCGCCTGATCCAGACCCTTGGCTTCAATACGATACTCCTGCGTTTTCTGGGCCGACCATCTCCTAAATAGCGAGAGCTCCGAGCGCAGGAGAGAGTTGACAGACGATGGAGCAGTGTTTAAGTTTCTAAAGGAGCGGTTCCTCCGCTGGCTTGAGAGTCTGTCTCTCCTTGGGAAACTCTCAGACGGGGTTTTATCGATGAGAAGGCTGTACATGCTGTCCTGGTAGGTTCATGACCGTTGCCGCTACATCCAATGCTAATCGCCTCTAGGAATCTGGTGTGACTCCTCGGCTTGCTGGATTCTTGGAAGATGCCGACAAGTTTGTCCGTAGTCACGGATCTATCATAGAACGGGCCCCGTTACAGACATATGGCTCCGCACTCGTGTTCAGTCCAGCGATGAGCGAGGTCAAACATGCGCAATGGAAGGAAAGGCTGCCGTTCATCAAAATGGCTGCATGTGTTGGAGACCGCTGGGACGCGCATGGGCAGACCCTCGGGGCCATAGCGGTGACGTCTTGGCGGTCACATTCTCGCCGGACGGCAAGACGCTAGCGTCGGCTTCAGACGACCGGACCATTCGGCTCTGGGATGCAGCGACGGGCGCGTCCCGGCAGATTCTCAAGGGCCATAGCGATTGTGTTAGTGCAGTCGCGTTCTCGCTAGATAGCAAGATACTCGCGTCGGCTTCAAGCGATGGGACTGTCCGGCTCTGGGATACAGCGACGGGCGCGCTCCGGCAGACGCTCGAGGGCTATAACGATTGGGCTGGGCCAGTCACCTTCTCGCCGGACAGCAAAAAGCTTGCGTCAGCTTCAAGCGACAAGACCGTCCGGCTCTGGGATATAGCGACGAGCGCGCCCCCGCAGATACTCGAAGGCCATAGCGATTGGATCTCGGCGGTCTCGTTTCGCCGGACGGCAAGATGCTCGCGTCGGCTTCAGACGATAAGGCTATCCGGCTCTGGGATGCAGCGACGGGAGTGCTCCGGCACACGCTCGAGGGCTATAGCAATTACATCTCGGCGGTCGCATTCTCGCTGGACGGCAAGATGCTCGCGTCTGCGTCAGAGGACGGGACCATCCAACTCTGGGATATAGCGACAGGCGCGCCCAACAGACGCTTGGGGGCTATAGCCGTAGCATCTTGGCGGTCACCTTCTCTCCTGATAACAAAACACTCGCGTCGGCTTCAGTCCACGGGACCGTCCAGCTCTGGGATATAGCGAGGGCGAACCCCGGCAGATGCTCGAAGGCCATAGTGATTGGGCCTCGGCTGTCACCTACTCGCCTGATAGCAAGACACTCGCGTCGGCTTCAAACGACGGGACCGTTCGGCTCTGGTATATAGCGACGGGCGAACCCCGGCAGATGCTCGAAGGCCACAGTGATTGGGTCTCGGCCGTCTTGTTCTCGCCGGACGGCAAGATGCTTGCGTCGGCTTCAAGCGATAGGACTGTTCGGCTCTGGGATGCAGCGATAGGCGCGCTCCGGCAGACCCTCGAGGGCCATAGTGATTACGTCTTCACGGTCGCGTTTTCGCCGGACGGCAAGACGCTTGCGACGGCTTCAGGCGACCAGACTATTCGGCTCTGGATGCAGCGACGGGCGCGCTCCGGCAGACGCTCGAAGGCCATAGCGATAGGATCTCGGCGGTCTTGTTCTCGCCGGATAGCAAGATGCTCGCGTCGGCTTCACATAACAAGGCTATCCGGCTCTGGGATACAGCGACAGGCGTACTCCGGCAGACGCTCGATGGCCATAGCGATTTAGTCTCAGCGGTCACATTCTCAACAGACGGCAAGATACTCGCATCGGCTTCAGACGAGGGACCGTCCGACTCTGGGATACAGCGACGGGCGCGCCCCAACAGACACTCGAGGGCTATAGTCGTAGGATCTTAGCGGTCACCTTCTCCTCTGATAGCAAAACACTCGCGTCGGCTTCAGTCCACGGGACCGTCCGGCTCTGGGATATAGCGACGGGCGCGCTCCGGCAAACGCTCGAGGTCCATAGGGATTCGGTCTGTGCGGTCGCGTTCTCGCCGGACGGCAAGATGCTCGCGTCGGCGTCAGAAGACGGGACCATCCTGCTCTGGGATGCAGCAACGGGCGCGCACCAGCGGACGCTCGACACCAATCTAAACGTTATGGACCTAACATTTTCAGAAGATGGCCAATATCTGAAGACGGACTATGGATCGCTGAGGCTCCCATCAGCGTCTGTCTCTCCCGACAAGAACTCTTTAGATTATACTCTGTATGTTGATGAAGAGTGGATAACTCTGGATGGAAAGTGTCTTCTGTGGCTTCCTAGTGATTATAGAGCTACACGTGTAGCTCTGCACGAGAATACGACGGTCTTAGGGCATATGTCTGGAGGACTAACCTTCTTGCAATTCGAATTTTCATAGCGCTTGATGAACTGATTAATTTGATTTTTTCCTTTTCCCCCTAAGATAGGGATGACAAGGCCTTGCGAAACTCGCCGGCGCTCTATTTCCCATCCCTGGCGCCAGTAGCTACGTGAATTCCAAGGAGGAGGGTGCTTCGAGTAGACCAGATTCGGCGCTGCATAATAATCAGCTGGAAATGGGTGCGCTTTATGCCTAGCTTGTTAATCTCCTACGTCACGCGATGCAAATCCGCACTTTTCGCATTCTGCTCGAGAAGGCACGGAGACACTTCCCTTCTGTCTTCCTCGACTGGCTCGACCGGAAAGGCAGTAGCACGGACCATGACCTTCGACTCCATCGCCATTGGACACTTTAGCGAGGAATTGGTCCATGGTGTGATGGGAGAGAACAGCCCGCCGTACGCGCTGCGTACTCTGCCCTGGAAGACCGTCCTGCCCTCGTACCTCATTATATATGCTTCCGGCTGCAGCCCCCATGATTTCCGCAACCAGCAGATCGGTTTCATGTGCTTGTCGTAAGAGCTCGGCGAACGACTTCCTGGCTTGCGAATAAAGGTGTAGGATGTCCCTGCTGCTACATGGACCAATCAAATTATATCCAGCGGAGCTCCGTTCCGGCGGCTAGCAAACCCCGCTGATATGTTTCTCGTGTCACGTAACCCCGCAGTTTAGCTGAGCCAATTCTCCCCCTCCCAAACCCTCGGCTGTCAACAGAACCGATCGTGCAAAGAACCCTAGGATCCAACTATCGCAAAGGCTTCAGACATGGCGGATCCTCTGAGTATTACCGCATCGGTGGTGGCTGTTGTTACAGCCGCCATTCAGTCAACGAAGTCTCTCTCCGCGACGGGTGAAGCGCTACAAAGATCGCGACAAGACGTTAAACAGGCTACAACACGAGCTTGAAGATCTCACCACTGTCCTCAGCTCGCTGAAGGAAGCTGCCGATACCGACAAGTCGATGTCGGCTCTCCTCGAAGGCCCTGTGGATCGATGCCGCCAAGTATGCCGCGAGTTCGAAGACGCCATGGAAAAGTTCAGCGGAAAGACAAAGACGGGGCTAAGAGACTGGACAAAGATGGAATTCATGAGGGGCGACATCCATGATTTCATGGACACTCTTGCGAGCTACAAATCGACGATTATGGTCGGCTTGGGTACCATCACCATGTCAGTTTTTTTACCTTGGCCTACTTGGAACTTAGGCTAACCATCCTCGAGGCATCACTCCAAACTCAGTCATGAAGTTCTTGAAGGTTATAGTGAGATGATTAAAGATACGGCCTATAATCTCGAAGTCCGCCTTCAGCGCGTCGAGGCGTTTCTCGCTACAGACAGCCCAAGCGCAGACACGAGCATCGACTTGCAGGATGAGCGAGAGGTGACCAGAATATGTCTTCGCATTTGCCAAGACGCCCAATCCTACTCCAATCCTTGCAAGATCGTCAAGCCTCTTTGCGACGAGAAGCGACTCCAAGTCCTATGGGTGCCGTGCAGAGCCAGTTTGACGGAACTCATGATGACTCAGACGCTAAACGAGAGTCGAAGCATGTTCATAAAAACTATGGACCACCTTCAAGAACGCCTTGCCTTTGTCACCTCAACTGAGGGCGCTGAACGCGAACGACAGATGTCACGATTGCTTGAGGATATCAGCGCCTCCAAGAAATGTCTGGAAGTGTGTCAGATGGCAACCGACCAAGTGCATCATCATCGGAAGATACACACTATTGGGGAGGTAATTGCCGATGATGACACAGATCAAGTGGTCGTCACAACTCTCGCCGATCTCTTTGATGTCAGAAAGGTATTGGCCAAGAATCGGTCGGCACAGCTGGTTGGCTCGATGGCAGACGAGACGCTTCAGAAGGTGTCCAGGGATCGTTATAGCAGCCGGTTCGGCGCTGTGACTGGTCAACCTGGGCACGTACAAACCGACACCACCCCCCCATCCTCACATCCTGGGGTCCGTCGGGAGGGCACACGACGTCCAGATCCAGTCACAAAACACAGACAGCCGGCAAGTGCGGAAATGACACACGGCAGTCCATCCCCGAATGAGGCGAGGAAACGCGCTGCTGAAGGTGAAGGTGGTATATGACGATAGGTGGTAAATGAATAAAAGATTTCTTGTCCTTTTCTACGCACCGGCCCGATACGGCACAGACACGATGCCTGATGTCAGATGTACTGCTCACAGAAAGGCAATATGTATACCCTAGCTTCACAGTTCCAATCTCTGACGAATAGCTGGTTCGTGCACTCGGCGAGGCAAGCGGCGTCATCGAAACGTCCTTCACCTGGGAATCGACGGGAACATGACAGCCAGCTCAAGCGCATCTCCGGAAAAGAAGCCCAGCCTGCAGAGACCTCTCGAAACTTCCGTTGTGGAGGTCCTTATACGCGAGACGACGAGTCGTGATGCGAACCTCCGATTTATGGCCGTCGTCCACGCATGGAAAAAGGTTGACGGCTCCTGTGGACATCGAACGTCACATTGTTCTTCGTCGCGGCGCAGGACACGCTAGATGGAGCAGTCACACTGGCGCGGGGCCGTGACGTCTGTGATTAAGAACTCCTGGTCTTTGAAGAATCACACTGATCGGTCTAATCCCGGTATTGCTGAAGTACTCATTGGTATAGCTCCAGCCGGCACTCTTCCGGTCTCACGTATCTCTCAAGGTTAACTCAAGGCGTTGTCCATTTAGCTCCATCCAACCGTCCGCCCAGTAACGTGCTTTATAAGCGAGTGGTCACTTCAGAACCCCATGTATAGCCCTGAAAATACACAACAGTCAAAATCACCAAGTCTTGATTGAATTCTCTATAATGTTTTGTAACGGGCTAGGCCTCTGTGTGGCATTGACTGTGCCTGCGCCAGAGTTGTTTCAGTGGGAACTGACGAGTTGACAGACCGTCTGTCAACCTGTGCATGCCTTTTGGCGCAACGGTATGATGTGTCAGTTCCCCGCATTAGTGAACAATCACCTGGACCGTTGCAACTGTGACTTCTAGTGAATAGAGACACTAGTTTAATAAATTTGAAGAATTCTATCATAATTTTGGTGATTCTGTCTGTCGTGTGTTTTCAGGGTTATGTATGGGGTTCTAAAGTGACCACTCCCTATATTGACCACTCGCGTATAAAGTACGTTAAGTCATCCGTCTCAAGAGCCAGTCAACGCGGTGAAACTGGCAGACATTGCTCGCTCCAAACCACCGAGTTCCAGCCAATCTCGCCCCACTCAAGCACCTCATTCCACTTGTAATTGTCATCAGTAGGCGAAATCCAGGAGCAGGGGTATTCCATGCCCGAAATTGAGGAGAGACGTGATGGGCCAACCTTGAGATGTAACCTCTGACGAGGCAAGGCAGAAGGAGCCGGAAAAGGTGTCATCTTCTTGGCCGAAGACCGAGCTCTCTACGAATGAGACGTCGTCCAAGGCCATATCCAGGCTGTGGAGGCAGCTTACGACAGAGACATGTAAATGCTCAAGCCGCTTCTTTCTCTCACTATCATTGTCGATGCGGTGGGGCGAGGTGCTGACACAGTCGAACATCTCGACTTCGTAGTTGACCCGGTCTACCCAAGCCACCGGCCAAACGCCATTGTGCTGATTGAAGAAGGAAATGGCTCCGCGGAAGGGCTGGGAGTGCCCTGAGGTCGAGACCCGGCACGTCCAACTGGCAAAGTAGACGCTCCACTCGCGGTAGTGGCCGTTGAGCCGCGCGACCATGAGCGCTATTGTCTCAGTATCGTAGCCCGGGGTGTTGGCAATGTTGTACTAATATTTCGCCTTTTCCTTGATTGCCTTGAACCTCTGGCTGCCCATCTATTGTGAAAAGTGTCAGTGCTGCCCGAGAGAGAGATGGATCCGCACTTACGCCGATGAGGGGCGGCCATCGTGACGACTTCATGACCAATAGAAGAGAGCGAGAGTTCCAACCGGCAGGGGAGAGGAAGGTCTCGAGATAGAATATTAGCAACAGCCACTGCCTTTGTTGCAAATGTGTGACGTTCCGGATGAGGAATCGCCATGCCATACAGTAACCAGGTGGCGAGTGCGGCAAGTGGCAGGCCGCAGTCTACTAGCGGAGGAACTTCGGCGAGTGTGAGCAATGGCCACCACTACGCTGCTAAGCTCTGAGGGACCTATATATGGGGAAAGGAAGCGGTTCGGAGGACCGAGATCCTTGCCGAACGCGATTATAGGCTTTCGACAAATGACGATTTCTGCGGGAAACCGTTTCAGTAATTTTGAGGGATGATCATGTCGCGCTGCAACGCTAGGCCAAAATAACTGCAAAGGATACAGAGGCGGCGTATCGAAACAACGATGTCATATTCCTGCGAATGATTAGCACGCGTCTTGCGGAGGAAATAACTCTCCTGCCTTTATTCAGGAGAGAAATCTGACAGCCGCATTCGGCCGCCCACCTCCTCCACCCTGTTACTCTTCGTCTTGTCGGTAACGAGACTCTTCACGATGCGAACCAGCTGAGGCGGGCTGGATGCCATATCCTCAAGCAAATTCGTCGTTCTTCACTTATACGATAACCGATTTGAGCCATTGTTCGACACCAGACTACTAAAGAATATGGCCACCCAACGCAAACGTCCGAACACGTCGTCCATAAAGACGAAGTGGGCCGTGTCAGATGGGGAAAACACCGTCTGGCCTGGTGAGAGGACGGCGCATTTCCGTTTGGTCCCGGTATTACACTGCGGATGTGGAGGACCGACTTCGTCCCTGCACGGCTGGCCGCACTTCGAGCAGCGCCTTCGCGTGTCTGTTCTTAATCGACAACGCGATGCGACCAACCCCTTAGTGCGCGTAAAGATAGCACGGGTGTACGGCCGTCGAGATGAGCGCGTTCCTGGGGCGTCACTGTGTCTGATTCATTCGCCAGCTGCGATGGTTTCCTTGACCTGAGGTGGTGCAGACTCGTCGCGTCGCTAACTGATTAGTCCCGCGGTGGGACCTTAGTCTTCGCGCCAACGACTTTGATATTGGCCAGCCTGTTCCCTCCATTGCTCTGCTCTCAAAAACGAAGTCTGTAAGAGAGAGACCACGAGAATAGACTTTCAGGAGAAAACTGTGGACCCATATGTACATGTGCATGGGCCAGTTGCCAGGAGCGAAGCGCGTCGGTCGCCGCAAGCATTCGCGCCAAGCATTCGCGCCACGCACCCACTCCACGCTTCGCGCAACGTTCTCCTATTCGCTGAGCGCCGCTGACTTTTTCACCCTAAATTTACCGCCTTGTCAACTCGAGGTTTGCCTTAATTTATTGCTCCGCGCACCATTCCACCTGCTGTGGGGCTCGGTTGCTTGCGAACAGTCAACTGTCCGGCGTGTGTTACTTGTATCGAACCATGGGTGCTCCTGGTGGTCCGGTACAAGCAGCACTTCTCCTCTTCTGACCACCACCCTCGAGATTCTTGATCAATGTGACGAAATATGCCGACGACTCACCATCTGGTGCGCGACCCAGCACCCCCACGATGAACCTCTGACGATTCTGCTACGCAACCACATAGAGGCTTTGGTGGCCGATGTGCAGAGCCTCAAGTTTCCACATTTCTGGACTTCGGTTGGACATCGGTACATCAGATGGGATGCATTCTCCACTGAGCTTATCCAAACCTTGGACAGTATTAAAATACGACTTGTGGAGACACTGGAACTCCAGGATTTCCACAGTCATGAAGAACGTGGGGGTCATGACGGCGCCCTGAACACTCTCTTTGCATCCACGTTCATTCTCGGCGCAAATGCTTGCCCCGATGCGGCCCGTGCCCACTACAATGAGGACAAGCTCATTCGTATCGGCCTTGAACTCAAGGAGCTTGTTGACGAAGTCCTCCCGGCCTCTGTTCGTGATAAGATCTCTCAACAAGATGCCTTTAACCTGTTCTTGTAAGAGCATCCCCATGCTGGACAACGACGAAACTTGGCGTGGCAACTGATCCAAGGATTTTTAGGCCGAAAATCACGAGGTGTTTCGTCAAGGTCGAGAGACAATTCCGCCCTCGTTACGTCCACACGTACGACTCATTCCTGGATGCTCCTTACACAATCGACGTGACAGCCTTGCCGTGCTCGGGAAGTTACGCCGTCGTCAGAAAGTTCAACCACAGACGAAACGGTGAAGCTCTTGCTATCAAGACTTTCCCCAAAGTTTTCGACGACGAGACCACGTGCAAAATCCTGAGGGAGATCGGCATTCTTGAGGGTGCGACCATAAAAACATCGTCCGGCTCATTGAAGCATTCCGAACCAAGGATGATGGCCACTCTATGCACTTGGTTATCGCCCATGGGCGCCATGCACGCTCCAGGATTTTTCTCCACATGAGTGAGTCGGTGAGAGCGACCCGGTGCGCTTGGTTTCAGCCGGGTTCCGTGGAGTCGGATCGCTGTATCTACCGCTTCATGTACGAGCTCGCCGATGCGGTCAACTATCTCCACAACAAGTCGATCAAGCACAAGGACATCAAGCCCGAGAACATTCTCCTGTACCGCGAAGGAAGTGCTGCTGAGGTCACGCCACTGATCACCGATTTTTGTGTGAGCAAGGTATTCACCAAAGACGCCAGGACCAACTACACGCTTAGTACGATGATATACCTGGCACCAGAGCAGTGGGACAGGAAGTCCAGCACTCTCAAAGCAGATGTTTGGCAGCTAGGTTGTTGCTTTGCCGAGCTCCTTGCGTTTGCTGGAGGCGGCGAATCAGCCCATGTCAAGCTGGTGAACAGTTACATGAGGAGCGCGGACGGGAACTGCTCGTACAGCATCGCGAAGGAATACTCTCAATTTATGGGCGCACTTGGCAAAATCTGTATGCGGGGCAATTCTATGCTGAGGCGAGTATATGGTATCGTTACTGGGATGTTGGACTTGGATCCGTCTCAGCGCCTCGACATTGACTGGGTGCGCGCTACACTCTCCAGTCTTCCTGGCCTCGCGAGAGCATGAAAGCCGGTCGGTCACCCAACGATTGGCAACTCGTTGTCTTCTTTGGCTGTCTCTGATTTATTCTTTCTTTTTGTTCCTCCCTTCTTGTTCGTTTATTTCCTTTTTCCCACTTCCTTTCTAGAGACTAAAAACGGATAGTACTGGGATTGGATTTGGTTGGACTGGGTGAAGGCAAAGCCAAGCGAGGGATAGATTGGACTTTGGATGGCAACAAAAACTCCAGAAAGTAACTAGTAGATAGAATTAGAACGCCTCATTCTTCATGGGCCTGGACTTCAGTTACAGCAGATCTAACGGGCTGGGCGCCGCGTAGAGTTGCAGAGGCCTGGGCTGGCAGCCGCTTCTTCGTCATGGGCCGCAGCAATATTGGCCATGCCCGTCCGAGGCGGGGAGAGAGCGTTGAACTGAAAGGCACTGAGAAGTTGGGCCTCCGAGGCTCCACTGTCAGGGATGCTCAGGAGATTGACAATCAGCAAGACCCCATGGCAACGTGGCCCAGCCAATTCAGCCGTTATAACAGCAAGCTCTTTACTTATAGTCTATTCTGTCGGAGAGCCAAAGCTGGTAGTTCTGTTGCTGGACAGTCTGACTGAGTGTTGCAATCCATGAGATACCTCTTGTATGTTGTTGGTCATTACATCGTGCTGACTGGTCTAAAGTCTGGAGTGTACTTGTTCTTGACGAGCGCGCACCACGCCGCCGGTATATATCTATTTTGGGTATGGTGCTCATGACTCCCGTCTGTGGTCATGTCCATCGCGTTCAATGTTGTGCTCACCAGCGGATTGCCTGGCAATATGTTCTGGAAACCTGGAGACGCAACGGGTGGAGAGCATTCTACACGGGATTGTCTCGAAACCGCATACCACAAGCAGCTCGTGCGCCAAGACAGCCTTCTTAATGATCTAAGTTATCTGGAACCACGGTTGCCGTTGAAGGTTGAGCACGGGCGACCAATCCCCAAGATCAGAACAGTGTCTCGCGCCTTTGAGCGTTCGGCCATGTGAGAGTAAATTGCCGGTCTTGCGGAGCAACAAGAGGGCCCTTCCAATTCCTCAGTCTGTTCCCCGAGCCAGACGATGACCCTGCGCGCCAAGAATAGATAGTGTCAGAACCAACGGGCAATTCGGGCCAATATTGCGGCAGAGAAATTGTTTTGGTCGATGCATAGGGCATCCACCCACAGCATGCGTGGCTGGGAGTGGTGGCGCAGGCGCATCAGGGCCGAGTGGAGGTTCTTGTGACGTTTGCTCGTAGTCCGTCCACGGTGATGAGGTTGCGGGAAGTCTCGTGCTCCCACGTGTAAGACAGAGCGTCGTATCTCGTCCGCCAGGACCTGGCGACGTTGATCAGGCGACAGCGGATCTCATCGGTGCCCGAGCCCGGCTCTAGGATGAGTGCACGGAAATCGTACGGGAAGATGATGGGCTGGCGAGCTGGAGCATCCTGCACCATGGGCTCGCGCCGTATCGTTGTCGTGAGCACCTGCATACCTGCAAGGATATATGGGAGGAGCAGCGTGGCCTTGCCAAAAGATCTCTTATCGACTTCGAGAGGGCGCGGAGACTGTGACCAATGGATCAGAGACAAATGCCCCTCGAGTTAACGTCAAGGATTCATGGGCTGCCTTACAGCTGGAACAAGAGCACCAACAACTCGTCCTGCTCGCCTCGGCTGCTGAGCTGTTTACCGCACTTGTCATAACGAACAAACTCTGACTGAAGAGCGTTCGGTGCCAATCGTGAATAATCTGCTGAGAGGGCGTGGAGTCTCTGGTCCGACTTCCTCGATAGTGTGTCCAGCCTTCTAATGTGAGCTGGGAGCTTTCTTGTGTATTCTGTCGGAGGGCCAAAAGTTGGCAGTTCTGTTGCTCGATAGTCTGATTGAATGTTTTTAAACCTATGGATGTCTCATGGATGTTGTGGGTAGTTGCCTCGAGCTGTGTGATAATAGCCGAGTGTTGCTGTGTGAGAAGGGACTCCTGGGATATGTAGAGGTCACTGATCCGATGGTTGAGATCTTTTAGGCCGTCTGACGTATCCTATTTCCAACCCAACAACTGCTGACTCTGTGTGTACACGGCCGAGGAAACACCATTGACCGTTGTCACGATAGATTCAACTCTGCTATATCGTTAGTAAGTATGCCCAAGTCTGTAGACGTTCACTTACCCGGCCTTTGTCTCGAGCTGAAGCAATAAGTTCAGCTCATTCAGATGCGTTCCAACCTTTACGCGCAGCTTTTCAACCTCCCTGGCACATGCCACTGCCCACTGTGCCTTTCTCCCGCACTATGATACCATGAGGATGGTGCTTGCTGGCCCAATTTGGCATCAGATTTGGAGATAGTCTGGAGAAAGCTGCTGAGGGCCGCCAATGTAAGGTCGGTTTGCCGTTTGACATCTGTTGCAAAGACATTGTTTGTCCCTTCTCTTGCGTGTAGCTGTATGAGGATGCGCTTAAGCAGGCTCAACTCCTGCATCAAGCTGCGGTACTCGTCCGATTCGCCGCCGACATCCTTGAGAGCTCTAGTATCCTTGACGATAAGACCGAGGACAGCGATGAAGTCGCCTGCGGAAAAGCCGAAAGTAGGAGCGGACATGCTGCATCCAGTTCCAGTCGCCGCTCTACTTTCGCTATTGGAGTTGGCAGCCTAGTGAGTAGGGAATGATAAGAAGATTGGTTTTGGGGGGGGGGGTTGGTTGACGAAGTGCGAGTCGGATGGAAGTTTATGCATGTTGCTGCCTCTCAACATTGCATCTGCAACTGGTAAAGCCCAGGCCTTTCTTGATTCGCACCCGGGTCACACGACATGGCCAGAGCAAGTCCCGCCACCGCACCCATAAGGAGGAGGGTCTGAACTGGTATCTCAACTGGATCTGTTCTGTTTGAGAAGATATTGAAATTGGATTCTCGGAAACTGACCATGTGTCGTGAGGCCGATGGCAGATTTCAGCCATAGTGTGGCAAGGGCAACAACAGAAAAGGGAAAACTAAAGTTGGAACCCCTGCTTTCTGGACAACCCCACATTTGGGACACTTTTGGACTGCATTGCTACCCAACCTTCCAATGGCCATCAATATTGTGGCTTCAAAAATGCTCCCATATACTGAAGAACAGCTTTTGCAGGCCCCCTAGGCCCCCATGCAGGCCGCAGCCTCCGAAAAGTCGCCCAGGAATGGGGCATATTAAAGAGGACCCTCCACAACCACCAACAAAGCACCCAGACCCGATCAACCGCCTTGGAAAACCTCCAAAGGCTTATGGCTGCAGAGGAGGACCGCCTGGCCCAGTGGGTGCTTACCCAGAAAGCCCTAGGCAAGGCCATTACCCACGCGTAGATCAGGGGGCTTGCCCAACGTATCTTAGACACGCGTAGTGACCCAACAACCCTCGGCGAAACGATCAATCAAACGGTCCTTGATCATTCATGACCCAGTCCTAAAAAGCAAGCGTCTCTAACGTACTGAAAGCGCGCAAGTCAACGGTGCTACAGTCGAAGTTATTCGTAGTTGGTACCCCAAGCTCGCGACCCAGCCGCCAATGCTATCAAGCTAGCCAGCCGCTACAATATTGAACTGGGCTTAAAACACTGGGATTTAGGAGTCTGTGGGTTCACTGCTGTACAGGGGAAGGCCGTGGAGGATTGGCATTGCTTTCATTTTTGGCGTAGTTTTCACACTGAAAGCCACGTCATGTCTATGAACCTGGCAGGGGCGCCCACTCAAGGGCTCCGGGGCAGAGAGGCAGGGGGTTAGCAACAACAATAGTCGCATTCCTTTCCTCTTCGTTGAGACCCCAAAGGAGGTTCCCTAGTGCAGACTGCGGGACGGTAGAGCTCTAACCAGAGGGCCAAAGCCATCCGTTTGAGGAGTGTGCTATGCAGAGCTCTCCGGGGCCACATTGAGCAATTGCTTGTTGAAGTCTTCATTCCTTTCACAATTCACAGCATCAATATCGCCAGACTGCTGCGACCAGCAGTAGGGTGTGGTTTATGACGTGCTGTGCCCCAATTCAATGTAAATGAAGCTGGGATTATAGAGGGCCCAGGAAGAAATGGTTTAGTAGTTGGGAGTGCTACAATAAAAAGCATGCAATCTTGAAGGACCCTAGACCGCGTGCCTAGCGAATTGGTGCACAGCGCCTCAAATCCACCACATACACTACACCCTGCTGCTGGTCACAGTGATGCCGTGAATTGGGGGAGGAACAAAGACTTCAACAAGTCAGAGCTCAAGGTGGCTCTGGAGTCCTCTGCAAGACACGCACATCAAATTGACTGTTCTAGCCCTCTGGTCAGAGACTCGGCCGCTGCTGTCTACACTGGGGAACCTCCTCTGAGGTCTCAATGATAAGGAAAGGAACGTCGATTGTTGTTGTCATCCTGCCTGCCCACACCCTTTGAATGAGTGCCCCGGCAGCTTTATGTACATGACGTGGCTTTCACGTGAGAAACTTCACCAAAAATAAAGGCAATGATAAAATCCTCCACAGCCTCCCCCTGAACAGCTGACGCGCAGCAGCATTGAGAGACGGTGCACCAGCGACAACACGTCCTATGGCAGACTCAATGAACAGATCATAAACGCACAAAAGCTTCAGACAGTGTTGCGCAACATGAACCAGACTTTTCACGCCGTCATAGTCATTAAAGAGGTGAACTACAAGGTCCAGTGGACTAGGTCAACGCCGACGAGCCGGAGGATGATGACGAGTCCCCCGAGTATCTCAGAACTTCACTCGTCTATAATCTCTCTCATCCGTAGCTGGTCACTGAAGTGGATTTCAATGCTAGTCTCTAATCGCAAGAGCCTTGGCCGGGCAGAGGAGATCTTGTCCTGCGGCTTTCCAAGAAACAGACCGGTCGTGAGAGAAAATTGCAGAGATTTACATCCAGCATGTACTGGCACCGCGAAGGACTTTATGGAAGAGGCATTGACTACATCATTGGAGCTGTTAGCAACGATGCTGAATCTATCCTGCATGTTTGCGTGAATCCATTTTTTGACGAGAAGAAGGATTTGTTCCAAACTAAGCTGCAGGAGGTCCTGCTTCCTTACAAAAACAACTATAGGCTTGCGCTAGACAAGGAATTCCTTTCAAGAATGATCCTCATATCTCGCCATTGATTTGCGGATCAGCTCGCCGGTCACTTGACGTTTACGGTTGGCGAGGATTTTGACTGGAAGAAGGTCCGTCAGGCCATTCCCGATCTGGAAGACTGAAAGGGCAAGGAGCATGGCACCGAGAAAGGTCATTGATGTGATGGTGATGGCAGTCTACTATGAGGTGAGTCAGCGCTTTCCCAGTCCACCACACCAGGAGAATGCTAGCTAAAGTAATTTCTAGATGTCGCTTACAGACTTCATTGACAATGTCGTAAACATCGCACTAGACAGCTGCCCAATCTACGGCATCCCGAGCATTCTCACACTGCGCAAGGTCGGTGTCATGAACGTCAATAGGCTGATAGAGCTGGTCGCGGAATCCGAGGATGTGCAGGAGCGGCGGCGCATGTTGCAAGATCAGGCCAAGGTTCTGGGGCTACAGAAGTGCAACAAGGACAAGCCGAGAGAGCGGACAGCCTCAAAAAGATTATGGCTCTTGAACAAGAATATCCCATATCCTGAATTGACACGCAGCCCTCTCCTCCGTAATGTCTCGTCTCTCAGTGGAGGGCCGGTCTTCGTTGAGTATGTCCACCTTAACCCGGACTGAATTGGCAAGGGTGACATGAAATGACAGGGGAATCTTCACTCCTTACGCTCAGCCGCTCCCACCCGAATCACGAACAGAATTCCATCCTGCTTCAATCACGTAGTCCCTGTCCCTCGGCACCTACCCTTGTACTCTTCGGCAACGGCGCTGAATCTCCCAAGCTCAAGTCTGTCTCCTTTGACCCTGGCCCACTATCCTCCCCCCGAGAGCTCCGCTAAAGCCAACGGCAGCAGTCCCCGTAGACTCCTCATTCCCTCCAACAAGGGTGCCTCCTCCTTCCGCCAGCAATATCAAGAGCTCCACTAAAAAATAAGAACTCCAGCAAAGGAGTTCAAGAGTAACGAAAATGGGAGGAACAACGCCTTCGGTAGGTCATACCAACCACCCGGAAGAAGCTCAGATGGAACAAGTATTGAGACGGCAAGATATTGCATGTTCACAGACCTCTTCTTGTTCTCTAGGCTCAAGTTCCCGAGCAATCGAGGGCTGAGGCATCCGAGGACGGAGCATGTTCCGCTGTTGGAGGCGGCAGATAAGCTTAAGCTGAGGGACCTGAAGAATCCCGGTGATCACCTTTGTTGGCAGATACCAAGATGTGTGTGCAGCATGAGGTGTTCTTGCTTGAGCAGTGAGGCCGAGCTGGGTGATTGAGCAGGCATTTGAGGCCGTGGTATCCTACTTGTCTAGGTGAGTTGTAATCACGAAATTTGTCTGGGAAGGGGTGTAGGACTAAGACAATTGTTGTGCTGTCTTCGGCTTCGATGCGACGAGAAACCGGTAGCTTATGTTGCCGAGGCACTGAGATGATGGCCCCAGGCTGTACTTGGGAAATTTCGTTACTTTGGTTTTGCTTAAGGCTGGACTCATTACTAGTGAATTGGAGGAGATACTCAAGCAGTAAGTTCAGGAGGCGCAGCCGGCCCAGCTATGCAGCGAACCTCAGGAGAGCTTGGTATTACTACTCTTACCTAGACACTCTCTGTGATAGAGGGAGAAAAGAGAGCTGGGAAGAATAAAGTTCTAGGCTTTAAAATGACTACCTGTTACGGAATGAGCATAGTATTGAGGCTCGAGCCAGACGCTGTGACAGTCTTCGGCGCACACACTTTATTGCATGGACTCAAGCGCTCGTGGTCACAGCAAAACGTGAGCGACTCTCTGCAACTCCGATCTCATTAAGGCAGGGAGGTATCAGGTTGACCAGACCAGTATCGGACTGCAGATAGAACAAGCCACCTGTCACCTTCGACCCTTCAGCCCTAGCCATTGATATCTGTTCATTCATTCATCCTGAAGCAATTTCTGAAAAGCCTCCGACAGTTGGACAGCTAGGGGGAAGCCCCCCCCTTCAAGCCGAATCATCGTCACTTTCCCGTTCTCGTCCCTGATGAGCCCCATCGAGGGAGTTCCATGTCCAGTCCCTTCCTCTCGCCGTCTTTGAAAAACACAACCGGGTAAAAGTTCCGGCTGGATGTTGAACTTGGCTGCTAGGTCTGGAGACCGAAACAGTTCGTCCGCATCAATTCTGCCAACGCCGAAAATGGGAGGCGGGGTAGGGAGCAGTGCGGATACTGCCGCCTGGAATTCATGTTCGAGAGACTGGTTGTTTCTAGTAGCAATTCCGAGAATGACGTGGGCGTGGCTGGAGATGAATTCCTCCAGGCTGTTCGAGTCGAGGGGGGCGCAGGGAGCCATTGTTGCTTCTTTGCTAACAAGTAGCTGAGATCACTTCGCAGTTGATTTGATAGTTTGCAGTCTGCTTCTTGATGGGGAACACCAGGGAAGATAGGTGCAGTATATATATACATCGTAGCAAGAACAGCAGGCGGGTGGGCATAATCAGAATGCAGCTGAGTATCAATATCGGAGTAATTGCAATGCATCCTGGAGGTGCATCTGCCGCTGCTGGGTAATGATTGACATCGGCTGTGAGCAAGATATGCTTGTTCAGCTCGTCCAGGGATGCGGCTGGGTTACACGACCCGATTAGAACGAATCTTCAACTTCAGCCCATGCAAGTACGCCTCCGGGACAGAAAAATCCAATCAAGCGATTCAGATGAAACGACAACAAACCAAACACCGCTCTTCGAGCATCGGATATCACACTTGAAGTTGGAAGCCGCTTTGCACGTTCCGATACCACAGTTCCTCATCCGCAATTACTCCGTAGGGACCAAGTCAGTCACGCAAAACAAAACCGCACTTCAACAAGTATCACAACCGAGAGTCCCAACGCCACCCCCTCCCCAACCGGTTCCCCACCTCCCGCAACCTCCCTCCAGTCTCCCTCCCCTCATATACCCCCCTGCCCCAAAACAATCCTGTCCCGTCGACAGCCCAACATCGTCTCCTGCCTCTGCCCAACCCGGTGAATCCGGTAATCCCCCTGCTGGATCTCCCCTTCGTCCACACCGGGCCTATAATGGTCAGGTACCTCGCGCGCTGCAGATTCAGCGCCGTGCCCGCCAGCGCGACGGGCACGACGAGCACGTTGGCCAGGGATTGGAGGAAGTCTTGAAGGGATAAGGGGAGCTGATGATCGGTGATGTTGACTTTTAGAGGCCAATGTCAGTCAGGTTGCGCCCCTGGAACTCGTCAATCCCGAGTCGGCGCACCATAGTGTGCCAGAAGATGCGGTTCAGGCGGCGGTAGTCGGCAATCTCGAGGTAGGGACGACATCCCCGCTGATTTGAATCTCAGTCAGCCTGTCAAAGGTGCTGCTGAGGTTGTCAACAGCCTCCGAAGTGACACCGCTCAGGTGATGTGAACCGCCACGCCAGGCATCCTTCTCGAAGACAGATGGTACGGGACGAGTGTCAGCCAGCGTCTCACAGAGAGGAGTGCCCGAGACAAATTATGTCAGCGGTGTTGGTTGTTCCAACCCAAGGCAGCACTCTTCAGATGCTGAAGCCACGCTACACTCCTATTGTCTTCGCCGTCCTTGGCCGCTGCATACTAGTGGAACTCATCCATCAAGATCATGCCGGGGAGGAGGGCACTCTTCTTGGCCGTTTGGGTGGATCCGACAATCTTGACGGACGCCAAACTGGCTGTTTAAACGGGAGATCCACTCGGGCGCCACGACAATGGTATAGTGGTTCTCCCTCCTCCCAGCCCGATATTGATAATTGCACGGCCCGTCCTCACCGTGCGTCCCGATAATCGTAGTCCTGAAGGCCACGACACTCGCCGTCAGCTTTTCTTCCTTTTCCCCGCCCTCACGACGCCCCCTGATCTTGAACACCTTCAAATTCAACTTTGCCTTCATGTCCTTCACCATCGGCCCACAATTCCTCGCCGGCGCTACAAGCACATTCGCCCCTCAGGCAACCGATCTGCTAGCTCCCTCATCCTCTCACATTAACAATAGCAACTGAAACCATACCGCTCATGAAATGGGCAACACCTCGCCGCAACCGCCCCAGGAGGGTTATGCTGCCCGGGCTCGCCCTTCTTTTTCCCACCCGCCGCTGCGTTCGCCTTCCCTGTCTTCTTCCACCCCCGCCTTCACCTCCCCCCTGCACCTCCTAAAGCCCCACGCAAACGCCATAACGTCATACGCCTCCTGCGTCTTGCCCAGCCCCTCCTCATCGCACAATATCCCACCCGACACATCATTCAGTATCTACCTCAAAGGTTGTATACCCCATTAAGCTGGTAGTTTAATAACCCCACCGACAAGTCAGCGAGTTTCTTTATTGGCACGCGCTTCCCTTGCCTCGCTGCCGCTGCCGCTGCCGTACTTGGCAGCGGAAGCCGCAGAGATGGCTTCGCACCTCTGGAACTCCAGGGTGATGTTGAAAAAGTCTAGGCAGACGTGCCACCCCCCGGGGGTGTTGCCGGTGTTGTAGCTGCCCAGATATGTGTCGACAGAGAGGTTGGGATCGGGGTCTTGGTTGAGGAAGGGGCAGTGGTGTGGTTTGGAGGGCCGATTCGGATGGTTAAGGTGGCATGCGGAAGATTGGATTTGGTGCTCTGCGAGTAGGGGGGTGGAATTTGCGGCGACTGGGATTGCTGAAGGCGTACGGATCCGTGAATGTTTCACCTGGGCGCTGGGATGGCAATTAAGTCTGGTATCAGTGCAAGCAGATAGGCAGCTAGGCCCTGGAACAGTGGAGGCTGGGCTTCCAGGATAGGCGCTGCCCAAATCTGACGAATTCTTGAACTTCTTTGGCCTGTGCTCGCGGTCCTCTGGGCGACCGTTGCAGACACTGATGTCCCCTCGGACCTACCAGCATCTGGCTCCTCCTCGCTGTACGCTGTCACGCTGCCCCAGGAGTCCGCCCCAATGAAGCCGTCATTGGCGTTCTCATCCCGGGAGACGGCCGTTTCTGGCACCTCTTCGTCTTCTTTATCGATGGCTTTCAGAGGATGGGGAACTGATCTTCACTATTGGACGATCTCCTCGTCACCAGGCGATTCCTCGAACTCTTCGACTTCGATCTCGATGTCCGACCAAAAAGCCTCGGGTAGACAATCCTGGAACCA
>JARNGD010000137.1:0-94848 GCA_031001845.1 Achaetomiella virescens
TACTGAGATTTCCTGAATTGGTTTGTTAGGCTCTTGCCTACACATGTCAAGTTGGTCTGCCATTTCTGGAGCTGTTTCTTGGTAAAGAACCGGTTCTCCAGCCTCGTACCTCGCGCGGATCAGCTCTTGTGCCGCAGCCATCTCCTCGCCCCGCGTCTCGAGACTCATTTGGGGATTCAGCAAATACCCTCCTTCAACGGGAGAGAGAAGCGTTGTGGCAACAATACCAGGGCCACTGCGAACGCATGGCTGAAGAATGGCAGTTATGAACTTAGGGGCGATCTGTCCGGAGAGCTGCAGCAAACCTGGAAAGACAGAAGCCTATGAAGAACTGGTGTTTGTTGTGCAAGATGGCTGCGGATGCGTATAAGTTGGGCAAGCATTTAGCAGGCAGCAGTATCCCACAACGGACGCACAAGGAAGAGGCGATCCGGGGTAGGCAGCCAGGATCTGGTCGAACTCGTACCGCTTACCAACGTCGACCTGGCAACCATGACAAGCAACGTCTTCATCGGCGCCGACTTAAACCCCGTGTAACGCGGGCCAACACAACTTGTCGCCAAGGCCGACGTCGCGACAACCCGATCAGATAAGGAAGGGTGTGCTGCTGGGAGAACCGCTGGCTTTTGGCAACAGCCGCTTGACGAGCCATGATTGCTGCGAACGCTAGGTCGGGAGAGCCTTGATGAACTGATTTTGCTACAACAGTATAACCAACAACATATCTTGAGCTAATCATGCCAGACTCCATTAGCCAATTACAATGGATGATTTGTCCCTTAGTAGTCACACCCACTATGCCGGCAGGCCCCTCTTCTCGCTTTCCGTGAAGAAGATGACCATCCGCCACAATTTCTTGACCATATCCTCCGCGTCCTCATCCAACGCCTCACTCAATGTCTCGACCAATTCAGCAGGCTTCTTGTGCCCACGCAGGTGCTCCTCCACCACGTCCACCAGGAACTGCTCCTGCACACCCAGATACTCCACAACCTTCTTCTCAACAAACGGCCGCAGCTTCTCGCGGATGACCGACTCCTCCAGGTAGTCCCACTTGACGTCCCACGCCCACAGCCCCTCCCTGTCGACGGGAATTTCGTGGGCAAGTGCGCGGACCGCGTTCTGGATGTCCTCCTCCGACATAGCCTTGGTGTCGGTGATAGGCTCGAACTTGATGGGCACGAGCTGGCGCTTGGTGGTCTGATCCTGCTCTTCATCGTCCAGGAGGCCTTCGACCTCGGCGACGGTGCGGCGCGTGGTGGCGGCTCGCTGGGCTGCTTTTTGCGCGGCGGCGCCGAAGGAGATTGTGACGCGCTGCGGTGCCACGGGGGCTGCGGGTTGCCGCTCCATCTCTTCGGCTTGCCGCTCGAGGAAGGAGTCGGCCATGTCCCTAGCATGCTCCATCTCAGCCTCGGCTCTGCGCCGCTCGTCCTCCTCTGCGCGCCGGTCCATCTCGTCTCTTGCTGCTTCTGATGCCCGGAATGCTGTCCGTTCGCGAATCCACTGGCCATGATCGCGGTAGTAGAGATGGGTCTTGCGTGATGCCTCACGGTCATCGTCCCAGCTCTTGTCCCGCTCGCGGTGGTCCTCTCTCCTGTGGGCGAAGCCTTCCGTCTCCGCCCTCTCGCGCGCCTGTTCTCTCTCAAGAGCTGCTGTGCGCTGCCGCTCGCGGTTTACCCACTTGCGCTCTGCCTCTAGGTACAGTTTTTCGTCTTCTGCCCGCTGCTTCGCAAGCTCTCGCTCGTACAGCTCGTCGTCGTCAGCATCCGTGTCGTCTTCGTCGCGGAACTGCTGGCCGTTTGTGGCGCCGCCGTTGACGAACTCGACACCCCTGTTTTGACCCCTAGGACCAGATGGGGCGTTGGGGACACCGCGGGGCCCCAGAGGAACCATATTGGAATTGTTGGGTGGAGGTGAGTCCAGTCGGGACTTGCGTGGAGCCCCGTTTCGTTGGCGCTCCATCTCCTCAAACTCCTCCTCCTTCCTGAGCCTCTCGAGATCTCTCCTGTTACTCCTGTCTCGGAATGCTGCGATCTCAGCCGCCACTGTCGCCCGCATCTCAGCTGGGATATCGGCGAGCTCGTCTTCCGGGGCCATGTTGATGTTGATAACCTCGACATTGTCGCCCAGACCGTTGGCTCCGTTGCCCATCGCCGTGTCGCCATCAGCATCCCGCCCATTGGGAACACGAGGGTAAAAGAGATCGCGGATCAGTTGCTTCAGCGCAAGCCTTGCCTCGCCCAACCTCGCCTCGACTGACGCGTCGTCCGCCCTGCTCTCCTTCCAAGACTCGAGGTATTTTACTGTGCTTTCGTCCACCGCGACTTTCAGCTTCTCCTTCTCGATGCCGTCAAACTTGTCGTCCTCATCGGCTGGAGGATTCTCGGTAGGGGACTGCTTCTTCACGGGCACCTCGATGTCTTTGAGTAACTCGACTGCAGCAGCTAGCGATTCGGGGTCTTCGTACTGTGCGAACCCAAACAACGCCCCCTTGTTCTCTGACAGATGCGACTGTGCTGAATCCCACCGCCGCAGCCTGCCAACCGTGCTGAGCAGCTTCTGGATGCCCTCTTCGCCGCCGACGCCGTCGGGGATCTTGTGCACGAATATCGTCCCGGAGTCGCTCTTCTGTCGTGGGAGGCACCAATGACTGCATGTTCTCTCGCATCTGAGCGCGAGACTGATCCATCCCGCGTTCTGCCCCGAGGCCAGGCCGTCCCGAGGTTGGGGTGTGTGAATCTTTGCGGTCACCGGCAAGGGACGAGCCGGGCTTCGCCTGGGGCATGCTGGCGCCCAGGCGGATCACGGGGGCATTGAAGTTGATGTTTGGGAGGTTCGGCGGCTGGAAGGACGCAGGAAGGCCGCTTGGTCGATTAGCTTGCGTGGAAGTACTGGGCGGTTGGACACCAGGTGGTGGTGCCATTCCAGGGGCAGAGGACATGCCTGGAGGAGGACCTGGAGGAGTCAGTGAGTTGCCGCCGGTTGGCTGGGTGATAAGCCGCGACATACCTAGGCCCGGTGGAGGCGCCATGCCCGGGGCAAGCGATGCACCCGGATAAGATGGATATGCGGGAGGGGCTCCATACCCAGGGACTAAAAGCGATGCGTCAGAACAGTCTGCTACTCCTGGAACACTTGCGAGGCTGCGAAGGAAAATGCGCAAGGCTGAACTGACCTCCATAGGGATTGTACGCCATGGCGGCGGACAGTGTTATGGCAATCAAAGCTCAGGAAGGTAAGATCGATGTGGTGTTGCCGTGAGGTAACAGTTCTCGCCTGAGTTGCTTACGTGCCTGGTGCTGGGTTGGATGGAGGGAGTCGATGGCAACGCGGTCGCGGACGAGCAAAAGTTCACTAGGATTGCATAACCTCTGCAGGGCACGGTCCATCTGCACAAAGCAAATGTGATGCTGACTTGGTTGCCAAGCCGGGCGGTCACGATAAGCCTTTATTATCATCACGTGACCTTTTTTGCAGCCTCCCACTTTGATAAGAACAACTATGTTGTATTCCAGGTGCAAAAAAAGACAGTGACTGGTTCAATCAGCAAATGGAGTGACATAGAGTGTTACCGACGAAGCTCTTCTACCATATGCAAACATCCGAGATTCGGTGTCGAGGTCAACGGGTGAAGCCGGAGCGGGGCCACAATTTGCCGGCGCATCCCCTGTGGGTCTGCCAAGCCCAGAAGTGGCCCCTTGCAGTTCGGGCTAGCGCAGCCGAAGCGCGCGACTTTCAAGAAAATCGAGACTCGAGCCCATTGCTCTCGGGTGTCCATCAAGAGGATCGTGGACACATCCATGACCAATTGAGTACGTCGGCTCCCCAACCTTCCGGTTGCGCTGCTTTCAACACGAACCATCAATCTGACCCGCCCTTCCCCGACAGCATCATGGAGTTCCGTCAAGTCGTCCAGGTCTGCCGCTCGGCGGCCAGCAACACGGCCATCGCTCATCCGCCCGGCGCCGTCGAGCCTCCTCTTCCAGCACCACCAGTTTTCGACAGACAGCAAGCGGCAGCAGCTAGAAGCTGCGGCGCCCGCCCAACCTCAGTCCGAAACCCCGTTGCCGAACACCCAGTCGTCGCCACAGTATCGCGTGGACCAGCTGCGCTCCGGCCTCGAAAACCCGCCCTCCTCCTTCGTCCCCCGCCGGCCGCCGATTCGGAGTAACAACTTCTTCCTGGACCAGTCTGCGAAGCCCACCAAAAGCTGGACGTCGCCTCTCCGGACCGCCCCCAAGGCCGGCGCCGGAGCACGGCCCGCCATTTCCCTCACAGGCAAGGCCCCCGCAGGCCCCAGCGACGTGTCCGCGGTCCTTCCCGGGCAGATTGACATGGACATGCAGCAGGCGACCAGCGACATGGGGACGTGGAAAGAAACCGATTTCATGGCCAAGTTCAAGTTGGTGCCGCAGTCGGAAATGCGGCTGCGGCCCTCGACCGGCCGCACCATTGAGGTCAAGGGCAACGTCGACCTGGCGCGTGGCCTACGCCTGCTACAAAGGTCGGTGGCACAGAACCGCATCCAGCGCGACCTGCGCCTGCAACGCGCACACGAGCGGCCGGCGCTTAAGCGCAAGCGCATGAAGCGTGAGCGGTGGCAGGTGCGGTTTAAGGACGGGTTTAAGGCGACGATTGCTAGGGCGATGGAGTTGAAGAAGCAGGGATGGTAGGAGGGCAAAATGGCGGGTTGTGGTAGTGGTGTCATGCCATGCAGGGGGGTTGGGGTGGGATAGAGGAACTCATGATGGAATGCCATGACATCTAGACGTGGATTGCATGGTACTGTATCTATAGTCATTTCGTTCGCAGACAAAATACATCACGTCTGTTTAATTCGTCAGTGACTTGAGCATTACATCCCATCGTTGCCTTACCATACAAACCATACCCTTCATTACCCATACCCATGTCATACCTCATATCCATCCTTCATACATCCCCCGCACCCTCAGTCCCAAAACTCCCTAACCGGCGTCCCCACCGGACTGTTCTTCAGCTTCGGCCGACTCATGAAAACCGCTTCATAATCGTCCTTCCCCTCGCCATTCATGAGCTCCTCCGCCAATAGCAGCGTCGTATTATTCCCTTCCTCTCCATCCTCCTCACCCACAGCGGGAAAGTAACTCCCACTCCCGCACCTCCCGCCATGTGCAGGTGTCGACGGCGTGACGCTCTTCCTCAGTGATCTCCTGCGCTCCAACTGGGCTTTTTGGCGTGCTAAGTCAAAGCCGGCCATGCTGCGCGCGTGCGGGTGATGAGGTCTTCGTAGCCTCCTCCTTCTTGGGTAGCATTCCCACTGTCTGTGTCGGCTGGGGGTGGAGGTCGTTCAGCAACAACCGGAATGGTCACTGGTGCGCGCTGCAGAGGGAGAGGGGCGATCTCCGGCTTTTCTTCATCCTCGTCCTCATCATGGTCTACGAAACCATCCTCGTCGGCGGCCACGCGCAGGTTGGCGTGGGACGTGCGGCGCGCCATGGAGAGGCGGGTGCGCTCGGCAAGAGAAAGGCGGTGGCGCGGCTTTTTGACGGGGACGGAGAGGCGGCGTTGACGGAAGCGAGGATGTCGTCGGCCAGTTGTTGGGTCGGGGAGAGGGGTCGGTCGGGTGATGGTGGGGGCGACCTTTCTGGAGAGGTGGGCTGAAGCTGGGGAGGGGAGCGGGTTGACCGTGGAGGGGAAGTGGCGTGGGAGGTTGGTTTCGGTGCTGGGCTGAGTCTCTGTCTGTGGCTCTTGGTCGGAGAGCCTTGTCCTACTAGCCGTGTGCGGGAGGAGGAGGAGGAGGAGGAGTGAGACTGGATTGTTGCTGCTCTCCGTAAACGAGATGGGGTTAGCGGCTCGTCGCCGAGGTACGCATGTTCCTCGTCGAACGTCTGAGCCTTCCGCAATACTGGTTCAAAAGCAGGCTCGTCTGCGACTCGAATGGTCTCACGGCGAGAAGGAGATAGACGGATTGGGGGTTGAGCCTCCTCCAAGTCGCTGATATCCGAGATTTCTTCGGGCTCAGGCTGAGCTTCCGTCCTCCCCGGTGACCTTTCGGGGTGTCGTGGCGTCCGGAAGAACGAAGGAATGCGGGGCGCAGCGGGGCTAATCTTGGCCAGGTCTGACTTGAGGCCGTTGATGAGCGCCTCGTAGTGGCTGTCCATCTCGGGAGGCATAGAACGGGGCAACTTCCTCGGGCTTGTCCGGCCCAGGTGCAGACTCTCGTGGACATTGAAACCGAGGTTGATGCCTTTTGGCTTCGGCCGAGTCTTCGACTCCTTGGCTGACGCTTCGGCCCCATTCCCAAACATCCTCTCCCGGAAGCCCTGCCACTTCTGCAACCTCTCTTGCTGACCGCGCACGCGGTTCTCCAATTGCTCCAAGAGCCCGGCAGAAGTCTCCTCCAGCTCCGCGAGCCGACCCGACTGTACCCGCCTCCAAACCCTGTCAAATGTGGCCGAAAGGACGTTGTCCTTGTGCGACTCGATGTCACCGTAAAGCAATGCCTCCATCCACCGCTCATTACCGGTCCAGTTATTCCGTACCGCCCGCCTGACCTCGGCTCTCTGTTGTTCAGACAGAGCCTTTCCCTGAGCATTTCGCTTCGCAGCTTGGGCCTCCGCCCTTCTCCTGGCAATCGTCTTCTCCTTCAGCGCTAACAAATCGGAGAGCTCTCTGAACCTCGCCCTCGCTGCATTTTTTCCCTCCAGCGTGCGCTTTAACGACACCCTGTGTGCCAAAACCAACGCTACTAACTCCGCCCTCTCCTCGGCGTACCCTCTATTCTCCAGCGCCATCGTCCGTGCCAGAGCCGGATACGCTCCCCCACCCAACTTCTCCTCCGCCACCATCTTCTTCAACACCGCCGACGAAAAGACAGCCAGCACCTCCTCCAGCCTCTCGCCCTTGCACTCATCCAGCATGGTCTTACGCACGACCGCGTCCCTCCCGAGCACGCCATTCTTCTTGGCTTGCTCCAGAGCCCTCAGCAGCGCGGCGCGCAGGTTCAGCGACTGCACCTGGTCGAGCGGCGGGAAGAAGGGCTGGAGCTTGTTGCGCGTCTCGTCGGGGTCCCAGAGCGCGAAGAGATGGTAGAGCGCCCATTCGACTGACTGGATGCGCTTCTTTTGGCCCTGGGCGAGGTCGCGCGTGCTGAAGGTCTGGGCGTTGATGTCGGGCCAGTCGGGGCGGAGGTCGAGGTCGAGGAGGCGGAGGTTGGTAAGGAAGAGAGATATGTTGGAGGGGGCTGTCGGGCAGGCGGTGGTGGGAGCGGCGAAGGATTTGGTTATGCTTGTGGTTGTGGCTGCGGTTGTTCCGCGAGAAGGAGGTCGGGTCGGCTTGCTGGCGCTTGCGGGCGCGCGGAGAGAACGGGTGCGGCCGAGGACTGTGGTGCCGTTGACGTTTGCCATTGGGACATTGTTGGCTTCTGGTTGTGATTGAAATGGAAAAGAGGTGCAGTTTGCAAGTATCAAAGTTGTGCGACCTGCTCCAGGCGGTCAGGAGCACGCTTGTGTGTCCACACACGTCAATGTCGATTGGCAGCCTCCCTCGGCCTGCAGGCTCCTCAGCCTTGCAGGTAAACAATGGGTCCAAGCGCTGTATGGCGGAGAAGTGGAATACTTTGTGCAATGCCGCTCAGGGACGGTATGCGCAGCGATTGGCTGTGCGTGGGACCCACTTTGTGCACGGAACTAAAGGTCAACCTCTACACAACTTTACAGGCATTCTCGGCCTGTAACCACTGGAATCTGGAATGGTACGTTAATTTTAGGCCTCAAGTCTAGATAGTACTTCAGGTAGCACTACTTAACAGCTCAGGCTTTGAAAGTCCCTTGAGATGCCCGGACATGAAGCATTCCTAGCCTTGACAGAACTCTGCCTATATCCTCTTCCACTCTCATCGTGTGACATTTCCGCTGGAGGGACCTCGACTACGCTCGGTCGCACGGGTCTCAGCCTTAACCGACAGTCAGGGCCCTCAATGCGGACTCGAAGTCCACATCGAAACCCTCGCTGTGAGCCGCGCCGTCTTGATACGGATAAAGAATCAGATAAAATTACCGGTCGACCGCTCATCTTGACCCGGAATGAGGACTTATTTCTCGTTTTCTGGTGGTCTGCAGGCTTCCAGTATAATTGCACGGAAGTAAGTAAGGTAGCCATATCTACAATTATGTCGAGGCCAAGTCTGCTCGCCCTCGAGTTAGAGGTACTGGACAGGATCCTGTGTGTGGGCATACAGTCCCAAGCAAGCCAGCCTCAAACCAGTCTGATTTGATAGCGCATTAGAGGGTTGATTGCAGTCTCCCATGGAAGAGTGTTGAGGTGGCCATGCCCCAGCGACAGAACAAACTCCCCAAGCGGAGCAATCGAGATATGCCAGGCACAATGAGTTTGTGTTGATGCGACCGCTTCTGTCATCACAACACTACTATCACCAGGGAGGTACCGGTCGCGACCAAGGCCAATCACCTCGGGAAGGGACAGCCTTTCTTATATGGCGCATGAAGGAGTTGTTGCAAAATTTGTCTTGGTTCCTTCCTTCCAACCCGGACTGACAACACATCTTACTCTTACTGCAGGTGGATCGGATCGCTGTGCTCATCATCACGATCAACAAATCAACGAGTGGATTGGATATGCAGTTATGAACACGCACGATCCTTCAATTGGTGCATCTCCACTTCACACAAAATCGGCGAGTTTCATGATGAGAAACCATGGTCAAAAGTCATTTTGTGCCTTGTCCCTGAAACACAATCTCTCACGTTACACTACCCAGTGGTTTCTCCTTTCGGCGCCGTGCTGTGACAAGAAGCCAACACCATCAGACACTTTTTAGCCTTGTTTTTATTTTTACATTTTTTTTTCAGCCGCCAATCATCGCCGATCGTTCCGAGCATGGTGCTTTCGGATTTGGGGAGCGAGGAAGCGTGGAGTTGTGTGATAGCCCGAATCCTTGACGATATGAAAAACATGCGTTGGGGGGTCATTGGTTATGGCTCCCGCAACGTTAATGATCGTCCTCCTTCTCCCTTCACAGCGCGTTTCATGTCAAGGAGAAGCCGAGGAGCATTGTGTTCTGGGTCAACGCTGCCCGCAAGCTATTGTGGGGAATCCATGCTTGGCCTCTCTTGGTATTTTATTTCGGGTGCTTGGCAAATTCTCTGTGCCTCTCATCATTTGTTGGCCAACCGCGAATGGCCCCCAAACTTGAACGGTCGACCGCCCCTGTTCCGATATTTGGGGGCCATGGGGCCATTTCTTGAGCATTCCACGTTATGTTCCTAGCCCTACCACACACAGGAAACATTTGCCAAACAGCCTCTATGTCTGGTTTTCTCTTCTTTCTCCTTCATCGAGTGAGCGAGGTAGATATTTGAACCAGGCAATGATTGGCCCGCAACGTCTTGGTCTCGACCCTTGGCGCTTGGCAGTCCAATGAATAGGGACGATGGAGCCTTGGCAGACGCAATGCCGCGCCTGGGTTGAGACTTCCAAGACTTCCGAGAGGCCTTGGGGCAGTCTTGGAAGGTGGCTATGCGCCAACCCCTTTTCAGCGTTTCGTATTGATGGGGTGCTTCCTGTTTTAACTCCCTGATCTCCTGGACAGGATCCATTCCGCTTCTCTTGCACTTTTCAAGCCCCCCAAAACACCTCGTTGTCTTCAGTCAATCGCTCATCCAGACTGTTCTTGCTTTTCGACCACCCGGCCATTCCGCTCGTTTTGATGGCCTTTTGATTTTGCGACTATTGATTTTATTTAATTTTTGCCCGTTCACCGAGGCGGAGCCATCTTTCCCAAGTATCCTCAACGCTGCGCCCTGCATCGACGACCGACTGACCGATCACACCTCACTGGCACCATGAAGCCAGCAGCCCTCTTGTCCGCATTGGCGACTGCGACGGCGGTCCACGCTGGACCGACTGCGACCATCCCTCTTAAGCCGCGCGCCGTTCAGCTTGAGCCCATCACTGCCACTGGCAATGCCTTCTTCAAGGGCAAGGAGCGTTTCTACGTCCGCGGTATCGACTACCAGCCCGGTGGTGCTAGCGGCAACATCGACCCCCTTGCCGACACCAAGGTCTGCCTGCCCGACATCGAGAAGTTCAAGACGCTCGGCGTCAACGTCATCCGTGTCTACTCGACCGACAACTCGAAGAACCACGATGACTGCATGAACGCCCTTGCTGAGGCCGGCATCTACGTCGTGATCGACGCTAACAACCCGCTGTACTCGATCAACCGTAACGATCCCCACGGCTCGTACAATGCTGTTTACCTACAGAGCGTCTTCGCTACCATTGATGCCTTCGCCAAGTATTCCAACACCATGGCCTTCTTCTCCGGCAACGAGGTCATCCACGACCTCAAGAATACGACCCGCGCCGCGCGCTACGTCAAGGCTACGGATCGTGACATGCGCGCCTACATCAAGGCGCGCAAGTACCGCAAGATCCTGGTCGGCTATTCGGCTGCAGATGTTAGCACCAACCGCATGCAGACGGCTGCCTACTTCAACTGCGGTTCGGACGAGGAGCGCAGCGACTTCTTTGCTTTCGTAGGTCTTGCCTGGATGCTGTGCGGCGCGGCATCGTGTACTAATTTTTTTTCTTTTTTTTTTGCAGAATGATTACTCGTGGTGCTCCAGCGACTTCAAGACCGCCGGCTGGGACGTTAAGGTCAAGAACTTCACCGATTACGGCATTCCCATCTTCCTCTCCGAGTACGGCTGCAACACCAACACGCGTAACTTTGGCGAGATTGAGGCCCTCATGTCAGACAAGATGACGCACGTCTACTCGGGTGGTCTCATGTACGAGTACTCGATGGAACCCAACAAGTTCGGCATCGTCGAGATTGAGGGCGGCCAGAAGAACGGCGGTGTCGACCAGACTGGCAAGCGCAAGGAGCTCCCCGAGTTTGCTGCCTTCGCCAGCGCCCTGAAGAAGTGGCCCGCCCCGACCGGCGACGGTGGCTACACGCCGACGTCCAAGGCCCAGGCCTGCCCCACTGCCGATGAGCACTGGGAGGTCGACACCACCACTCTTCCCTCGATGCCTGAGGGCGCCAAGAAGGTTTGTCTCTCTTCTCTGTATCCGCAAGATGATCACTGACGACGGCTGCAGTACTTCGAGAATGGTGCTGGTCCCGGCCCCGGCCTGAAGGGCTCTGGCTCGCAGTGGGCCACTGACCAGGCCTCGACCAGCGACGACACCACTGGCGGCAGCAGCACATCGGGCGGCAGCGGCTCGTCCACCTCGTCCAACGTCGCCATGCGCGGCACCGTTCCCGCCTTCGACAGCGCTCCGTTCGTCATCTCCGGCGTCGTGGCCTTCTTCACCCTGGTCGGCGCTATTGCGTTGTAAAAGAGCTGTGAAAATGGGGTATCGGGGTTGGATCTCCTTGACATTAAATTACATACAGGTTCAACAGCAGCGTCTCTGCTTGGGTACAATTGAACTTTATTTCTCTCGCTTTCTTCGTCCACGCTCAAGCCGGCGTCGCCTTTCCCGCCTTGTTCTGCGGCGTATCTCGGTTCGGTCAAGCCATAATATATTTAATCAACTCTTCCGCTTCCCTTCTCGCGCCTGGTATCCATCGCCATCGTCGACGATCCCAGCTCTTATGATGACTGACGTTTTCCCTCCCCCCGCCTCCGCTCCCACTTTGTGAAGCATCACGCCCACCACTCCCGCACCTGCGCCCGTCTCTCCAGCCATCCACTTCCCTCGCTCAGATATGCCTCGCCGCTGGCCGCAAGCAGGGGACGCTTGGCCGGTCGCTCCTCTCCACCCCTGGCCTACCTTCTTCTGGTGGTAGGTGTAAAAGTTCGGCAGAACAGCTATAGCAGCGGACCACCTCATGCCGTGTCTAGGAAATGCGGTCGAAGGGCATGCAGTCCCGTGCAGGAACTGGGCCGTCGTAAGGCTGGGCGGGGTCGGGGCTGGTTGGCTCGTGGGTGTAGTGGTGGAGGGGGCATTAGTCGAGTGGGAGGCTGTAGGTGCACATGGTTTCGTGGTTCGGTATAGCCTTGGGGGAGGTTTACTTACATGTTGCTTGTTTCGGTTTGGTTGCATTGCCTGGTGGGATAGTGAGGAGGAGAATTTGCTGCTTTAAGGGGGTTAAGAGTTTTGGGCCAGTTCAGGCAGACACCAGGGACATCGTTACGATTGGCACGTGGGAAAAAAAGCGGGTTGGCAGCAACTCTTGGACAAGGAGATTGTTTTTGAATGTTTGTAGCGGCTGGCCTCATGTGAGTTTTCGGGCTTTCTGGTCAGGACAAAAGAGGCTTTGAGACGGGGATCAGGGGTCCGTCCTAAAGCGTTGGAGGCGGAAGTCTGCCCAATGAGGTACATGACCTCATTCGTGTTCTCTTCCAGTTGTGGAAAGATCGAGTTAAACTGACAAGTCGGATCCTTCTTGAGATCCTCAACTCTCTCTTCTTAAGATTCGCGATTCCAATGTTGTGCTGACAGCCCTCTGATAAGACTGAGGAACAATCCCTGAGGGTCGGGAAGCATACCGCTTCTGTCTTGTTCAGCACGTCCAGGCTCGTCTTCGAGCCACGTCTCTAAGACTCTTCAGTCTCAGGCCTTCCACAAAAGGAAGATCTCCGGCAAGCGCAGAGTTTGTTCCTGTGCAAGCAGCATTGTGGTACCATCACCAATCGGAGTTCAGATTTTGGTCGCATCGCGCCTGGTAAGGCACATTTGGGGCGTCGGCCGTTCCGCCAAACCTGCTGCCTCGGTCCCAACCCGTTCTTTTCGACATTGTGAATCGCGCAATCGACTCACATTACCGCGTCCGACTAGCGGTTGAAAAATAAGCATATAGACCCCAGACCGGCACGTCTTGGCGGTCCGTTGGCGACATGAAGGGAGCCAGCCCTAGCCCGCTTCCAGAAAGGATGAAGTTCAGTCAGCTCTGTGTGATCCTCGAGGGCCAGGCCATGAGCCCGGCACGGGGCGGCAAGCCACACACTCAGTGGTCAGTTCCCGACCCGCAGGCTGCAGGCTGTGAGAGATGCTGAATTTGTGGTGTTGATAAAATGCGGTGGCATCCCCGTCCCGCGTTTCCCAAGGAGTTCATCCCCCTTCGGTTTGACGTGTCGCCTCTGCTCTCGCCGCTAAGGATTGCGTCCCTTTGGGAAGAAATTGGCAGGATGATCTCCCGACAAACATACCGCCGCTTGGTGGTACTTCTCGCCTTCGCATGGCTGGGTGCGATCCCTTCGTCAGCTCACCGAATCGTTATTGCTCACCACTGACCTGTCCGGATTACAGTCGTGGAAGTCCAAGCGCGCGGCGGCGGGGACACGGTGGCGGAGGCGGGCATAGTGGAGGCGCGCACAGCGAAGGCGAGTCCACCTCGGGCACCGGTGGTACCAAGTCCGGCGGCTCTTCCTCTGGCAACAGTGGCACTGGCTCCAGCTCCGACTACAGCTACTACTTCCTCCTCTGCAACGGGCGGCGACCTACCCCACTGGGAAGACCCGCCACGACAACGAGTAAGGCAGGCGCTGGATTACCGGCGCATTCATGGCATTATGGCTGCGCTTGCATTTGTGGTGCTCTTCCCGGTGGGAAGCATCATTTTGAGGATTGTACCGGGGCGGTTTGCGGTGTGGGCGCATGCGATCTTCCAGATGGTGGCGTGGTGTGTGTGGGCGGTGGCCGTGGGGTTTGGAATCACGGTTGTTACGATGGTGAAGATACCGCGGCAATCTGGTAAGTTCAAGTGCTTCCCCTCTCTGGGGTGGCTGTCGGTTGGAAGAAGTGTAGCTGAACAATCCCTCGACGAACTACCACCCCATTATCGGTCTTGTGCTGCTTGGGCTCTTGGTCCTCCAGCCTATCTTCGGAACTGTCCACCACCAGCGGTATAAGAAGGCCCAGAAGCGTCAGGCGTGGTCGTACATGCACTTGTTCATCGGGCGTGCTGGCATCACCCTCGCATCGTCAACGGAGGCTTGGGGCTGGTCTCTCGAATGCTCCGCGGACATACAAGACTGTGTATGCCATTGTGGCGCCATCATGTGGGCGATTTGATGGCAGTTGCTTTCTGGACGGCGGTTCGCCGGCGAAAGGACGCCGAGAAGGGCAAGTATGAGGTCATTTCGAAGGCTCCGAGCGGTGACATGGAGGAAGGGGGGAAGATGGAATATAGGTGATGAGTGACAGGATTGTTAGCTTTCCGTCAACTCTCCGCCTAAAGGGTTGATGGGGTTCTTGTTCTCGCTAATGAAATGTTCTGTATCCATAACCAAACGCCTTCGACTTCTAGCTTGAGGCTGACAGAGCCGATTGGATTTGGGAATAGTGTATGAATTCTCAACGTGAGCTATTGATGCCGATGACAGAATGATAGAAGATCAACCGCTGAGGAAAAGAGCATTTGGACGAATCTCTCTCACAGTTGTTAGTACCAGGCTCAATGGTCTTCGCAGGGGGAAGCGCTCGGCATCCGGGCTACCGAGAAGGCATGCTGAGATTGGGCCGCGAACCATTGCATTAGCAGCGTCCAAGCCCTCCAACCTGTGCGCTGCCTTCGACGCTACCAGCCGCTATTGGCTTGATTCTTCAGGTCACACCGGAAACTGTGTTCGCTCAAGATGGATCACTTCCTGTTGGTTGGTTACGAGGCGTCCAGCATACAGGCACCCCTCACTGTTGGCATGATGCAAACGCAAGCCTCGAGAGCTAAGCGGACGACACCTGGACGGTTTCAGACCAAGAGATGCAGTTCAAAACCTCGGGACCTTAGCCCACAATAACTCTTCTCCTGTTCGTATATTTCCTCCTGGTCCTTCCACGCAACTGTCAACGCCCCTACTCATCAAACGGAACCAACCTTCACGCAACCAGACCAGAAAATTGCCATTCACCCAAGCCTCAGTACCATCACTTCGTGGCCCCAGTTTTTGCTGAGGAACTTTGCTCATCGATACAAGCCCGATGGACAAGGTTCCGGAAAGAAGAAAGGGGGTGAAAAGCGCAAGTATGAGAAGGGCATGCACCCCGGCGACCTGGTTGTCCGAAACATCGACCTGTTTGCAAACCCGCCAGCGATCTGCGAGAAGCCCGTCAATCGCATCCTCGGCCAGATAAACATGCAGTATACCAGCAAGCCGAGCGAGCATCAGCAGCACATCGAGAAGATGTTCCCAAAATTGGAGGCTCGGGCCAGTGAGATATTCCGGAAGATCACCAAGGCTTATGAGCAGAAAGAAGCTGGTCTGTGGCTCATGAGAAGCGAGAAAGACCTTCTTCGAAACTTTTGTTTCTGCTCAAGTACCGCAGCGATGGGTTTACCGCAGATTCTTCCACGACGGTCCCGAGGGTTACGACGAGAGGGACAGGGAGTCACTCCGCGAGTACATGGCAAAACGTGGATTCAAAAGGCCGGTGGGCGCTTGGTTTCACAACATCAAGACGATCATTGAGTTGGAGATGGATCCCGGAAGGAAATGGGTTGACGAGCTCTGCAGGACCATCTACTTTGGTGACGCGCTGATGTTCTGATTCCACGCCGAATTCTCATACATGGCCATCTGCACGCCCGAAAACCCCGATGATGGTTCATCCTCACTGACAACTGCTAAGGGATATTTGAGGGACCCAATTGTTTTGTCAAGGACATCCACACGGGTGAGATGGGCGGTACATCCTACATGCCGCTCCACGAGTTTGCCCCTATTTCACCAAAATCATGATCGTCCTCAGAAGCACTGTTCTTCCAAACCCGCTGGAGGATGCAGACGAAAACGTCAAGAACAGACGTGCTTTTTCGCAATTTTTAAGGATCGACTCCGTCTATTCTTACAAAGTCACCTCACTCCTAGCCGACCTCCCGATCGCGAAAGCCGCAACAACTACACCAAAGTCATCAACGGCCGGCTCTACTCAGCTAGGGCTCCAGGGAAAACACGCAGCAAAGATGACAAATTCTGCTTCCAGTTGTTCCCTATCGGCTCTGATCACGTCCATACCATCAACGCTCTCATGCTTGACAATGCTGTCAATTGCTCCCGTGTGGTATTCGAATCCCAGCAGAGCTTCGCTCGCACTTTGGAGTGGTACCTCACGGCTCCCTGCACCATCGGGAAGATTGCCATGGGTCCGGATGCCGATGCTCGTGAGGCAACACTAAAGAAGCTGGAAGCAATCTCTCGTTCCCTGGGATCAGTGAAAGAAACTCTGTGGATGAGGGTGGCCACCCCTCCGGTGATTACGAAAAAATTCGGTTGCATGCACAGAGAAAGGCCCGGTGGACAGAACGTATGATGAATGGTGAGAGAGACGCAGTGATAGAGGAGATGAAGCAGTGGTTGAGGAGAGCGCGAGGCCGCGCCCTCAATTTGGTAATTGGTTTACTAGAGTATATGACATTCTAGGCAAGTCACAAGACCATGTCACCTCAACATCATGCCTAACGAGAGTTCAGGCGGTTCAATTGATACTCTGATGGAAGATATGGCGCAGGGTCAGAGAATGTGGACGCTTCAAGATTGACGCGTGGAGCAGCGGCAAGGTTGACGAGGCCATTCGACAAAGGAGAGAGGATCGAGCTTCTGGCTCACATCATTATCCGGGAAAAGTTCATGGATGCGCTCAAGGGGAAGCTGAAACATTCCACGCTGGAGAGGCTCAGTGGCGTTTTATTTGAGGTTGTGTACCCAAATCCACCTGCGTGGTGGGCACATTTCCTCTAGAGAACGCGGATTCTGTTCTTTTCCCATAGAAATCGAAGACCGGGAAATCTAGAGATACCGAGAGACGCTGGACTTGAGAAATACGTATTGGTCTGAGGGAAATAACCCCATTCCGATGGTGTTCCTTCCAGTTCAACCCTCGCTCGGTACGCTGCCAGGTCTTATGACAACCTTCGGGTTTATCGGAGGGAATGGGATGTGCCACAGTGCGGCCGATGACTGGTGGTAGCCGGACGCATCGCCACGGAAATCGCACGAACCTGCTGTCTTTTCCCTTTGGTTCTCAATTCGACGACAGCATTAAGTGGTCTGGTGACATTCTTGCAGCTCTAGTCAGGGTTGGTGAGGAGAGAAGCGAGCAGCAGGTTGAAGGACTCGCTTTGGAGTTGTGAAATATCATCCAGTGGACAAGCGGAGAAATCCCGGATTGGTGGGGAATTCAACGTCAGGCCACCAAAACCGAGTTTCCTTCCAGACTAAGAACGCGGGGATATTGAGGGGTCTCAGATTTTTCGGGACGTCGGTAGTGTAGCCTGCATAGGAAATGTGTGGGGAGGAGCATGAAACATACTACACGCCTTGGCGTGTCGCATCGCCTAAATACGACAGCAATCTCTTATTGGAGGGTGACGGAATGATCTCGAACTAGTACCAGTATCTTAGAGTCTCCGGCCTACACCAGGTCATCGGGTGAGGGCGAGAGGATGGTGGCCGAATGCCACCTGGAGATTCTCCGCCGGAAGAAAACAGATCGCTGATGCCATTATCACCCCCCTATTTCGAGTCCGTGAACGCGGCACGAGGCCTCAAATAATAGTATGGAACTTGCGATATAAAGATTGTAGGTTCGTCCTCTCTCTGGGTCGCTCGGTCGCTCTTCAGCCCCTTGTTCACCAGCTCCATCCACTCGGCAGTTGCACCCAGAAGTCCCTGACCAATCCCACCGGGTTTTTCACCATGAAGTTCCTAGCTTTGGCTTCTCTCCTGCCCTGACGGCCGCCACTCCGACTCCGACTCAGCCCGAGTCCGGGATCCCTCGCCTGCAAAGAGAGCCACCATCTCGGACGCAGCAAACCTTGGATATGCGACTCTTAATGGGGGGTAAGCTGAGCCTGTGTCTCAGCACATATAAACTTTGCTAACGGGGTTGATGTTCAGCACGAAAGGAGGTGCTGGGGGAACGGTCACCACAGTGTCAACCCTGGCCAGTTCACGGCCGCCGTCAACGAGAAGAATACCGCGCCAGCTATTGTCGTTGTCAAGGGAATTATTGAGGGTAATGAGAAGGTCCGAATTGGAAGCAACAAGTCCATCATAGGCTTGCCTGGCTCGGGTTCGTTGACGAATTCCTAGCCCCTGAAAATAATCTCAAACTCACAACTGCCCAGGTTTCAAGGGTGTTGGCCTGCACTTCCGCCGCCAGAGCAACCTGATCTTGCGGAATATTGTCTCCTCCTTCGTGGAGGCCGATAATGGCGATGGCTTGAAGATCGAGGTATTGTGAATATCCCCCATGGGTTGAGTCAGGGGTTGCAGGGCTTACACAACCCAGGAAAGCACCAACGTCTGGGTCGACCATTGCGAATTCCACTCTGCTCTGGTCGATGACAAGGACTTCTACGACGGCCTTGTCGACTCCTCTCATGGCTCTGACTTTATCACCATCTCTCAGTAAGCCCATATCTTCCGACACCCTTCTTTTGAGTCCTCCCCCCTGGGAACCACACACTGACCCCTCCGAGCACCTACTTCCACGACCACTGGAAGGCCTCTCTGGTTGGCCATAGCGACAACAACGCGGCAGATGATAAGGGAAAGCTGCATGTCACGTTATGCCAACAACTACTGGAAGAACTGCAACTCCCGCGGGCCTCTGTTCCGCTTCGGCACCGGCCACATCTACAACTCTTACTATGAGAAGTAAATTACCCATTTGATGTCCCGGCCCAACCAGGAATATTGCTGACAAAAGACACAGCATGAGCACCGCCATCAACTCCCGCATGGGTGCGCAAGTGTTGGTGCAGAGCAGCGCGTTCAAGAACGTCACCTTCCCCATTACCAGCCGCGACTCTAAGGAGGTTGGGTGAGTTGGCCGCTCCCCCCGGCCCGAAGTAGCTTGGAAATATAAGCTAACGTTGGAGTTCAGATACGCCACAGCCATTGACAACGACCTCGGTGGCGGCACCAATGATTGCCCTGCTGGCAACATGTCCCCGACCTCGGTGGGGTACTCATACACTCTGCTTGGCTCTGGCGCTGTGGCGGCCAAGGTGCCGAAAGAGGCCGGGGCTATTCTGACCTTCTAAGCTAGTCAGAGTGTCTGGTCACGATGGAGCAGGATGGTTGGTGTTGAAAAGGAGTGCCCCGATGCAACCGAGGCGACAGTTCAGCCAACGAACAGAGTATTTACGGGACCAACTCTCAACCAGACCCCCTAGTGCTGTGTTGTCCCAGGCCAGCCTGGGATCACACGGGTGTCATCTTAGGCTATATTGAGCAGCAATTAGCACCACCGTCGACATCGGAGTGCGTTGAAGATCCCTGGGCACCGGCCGTTGACACAATGTTGGTGCAGCCTCCCTGTCTCTCGGATTCCGTCTGTCGAATGGATACTACAGTTTCATCAGGAGGCCGAAGCTCGTCTTTGATCCTGGGTATGACGTGTATGAATGAGAAGCGGTGTATACGTCGTGGGCTTCAAGATTGCTCACCTCCCATGTCAACTGCGAGTTTAAAAACCGCAGCAACCTCTCCGTATCATCCTCCTCCTCCCCGAGCGCCACGGATGGTCCATTGCGCTTGTAAAACGGAAACTCGAAGTACTCGGGATAGAATCCAGCATACTCCCAGTCGACAATAGCTGCGATCTTCAGTGTCTCCGGGTTGACGATAACATTGTGCTGCGAGCAGTCGTTGTGGCAGAACACATATTGTGCATGCTCCGCCTGCCGGAGCCGCGAGGACCAGTCCTCCCTCTCCGTCTCGCAGAGTACCCGATACGGTGGTACTACAATGCCCGTGGGCCCGCCCAAACGAGGGGACCGAAGCTCCTTCATTTTGGCCAGGTGGTCCTCGAGCTCGGCGGTGACCACCTCCTTCTGGTCGTCTGGCAGGTCCGCCATGCTGACCCCCTCGATGTACTCCGTGATGACATAGTAGGCGTCATCGTCTTCAAAGTCGCAGAACAGGAGGGGGACGGGGATGTCGGTGTAGCGGCGGATGAAACGCAGCGTGTCGGCCTCGTTTTTCAGGGACTCTTTCCTCAAGCGCGGGATGTGGATCCCTTGGGGGCCGGGCAGGAACTCGCGGGGGCGAAGGCAGCGTTTGATGAAGGCGTTGCCGCGGCGGTAGTATTTCCTGTCGGTGGTTGTGTTGACGCATCCCTCCTCCGATGTCAACGTGGTGGGTTGAGGTCTCAATGACGGTTGTGCTTGTAGCTCTGGATATGGAGCTGCCATGTTGACTCGGACTAATCAGAACTAGCATCTGAGACGTTATCGGTCATCTGGTATCAAGCGAAGAGGGCCGTGTACGGAGCGTGCCGAGGGAGTGTGGACGGCCGTTATTTTGCTGGCATATCATCGAGGGTGGGGAAGAGGGAAGGGTGGAGAGGGAGTTGGGCAGCGTTCGCGTTCTCTGGCATGCTGAGGGCGGGAGCTGCATGTCTGGGTAGCAACTGTCGCACAGAGAGTGGTGGACGTGTTACGAGTCGTTCGTGGACTTGCGGTAGTGTAACGCTCCCGCGGAAGACTTGGCCGAACCGGGGAAGCACGACAGATGGCATGGGGGTCACAACGTCAGTCGATGACTTGGCGTTGGCGATTGTCAGAGAACTTCCGCATGAGATCTTTTCATGGTTTTGTGCGATTGAAGTGGCGATCAAATCAAAGTCGCAATGCTGCCGACCTTGTCTCTTGTGGACGGCAAGGAAGTCTCTATGCTCAGTTTGTAACTTCTCTGCGAGGATGCTGAGAAAGATCAAAATTTCAAAAGTTCCAAATTGACCCGGGTCGCGAGACGGAAACGCGCACCCGCCATTGCATGCTGTCGAGGCATCATTTAGCACACGTCTTCCGTTGCATGTGTCCCATGAACCCACTCAGAGCTCCATGTTTCTGGTATTTCAACGAACCGCAGCCCCGAAATCCACCGATTTTTGTGCTTTTATCGCAATTCAATGATGCTGGGAGAGCGGGGTATCTGCCAATCGAATGACCTTGCTGGCATCTATCCCCAATCTTTCTCTCCATGGTTCTTCCCATTGGCTCTGTCTGGCAGCGGGGAAGCCGTTCCGTTGTTGGCGTGCAGGCAAGATGCAGCAGTGGGGCGAGATCCCGAGGGAGGCGCGAATAATTGTCGACACATTATTTCAAGCTGACTTACGGTACCAGCTGGCATGAGCCATCTCGTTGTCGCGTTTCGCAGTTCAAAATCTCCACTTGACAGACTGCGAGGTGCATGCAGAACGTGGCTGCCACGCGTTCGACAACACTACCCAGACCTAACCGAGATCACATTCACACGCTTATTGTTCGCGACACGGCCAGGATAAGTATGGCGGCAAGGTCCACAGGGCGCAGTCACGTAGATTGTAACAGGCCGTGACATTCATATTCTGCCGGCCACCAGGTGCGACTGAGCAAACCGGCCGGTCCCCTCTATGCCGGCACATGGGACATCTAACACAGCCCCCAGCCTCTCCAGTGACCACTCCCTGAATACTTCACTTCCGCCCGACATGCAAATACACTCCGTCCTGCTGTGTTACAAATAGGAGCAGATCCTCATAAGCGTTTCGTAGATGACCTGTGACTGCCTCAGCAGCCCAATCTGCCACCTGTGGTATCTGCGAGCGGTGACTCAACCCTCTCAACGCCATCCGCAACACAATGAGCAAGTTCTAGTTGAACTCGTCAAGCCATCAGAAACAGCACCGTGACCCAGCACAGGAAGGCAGCGGACGAAATGGCGATTCTGCGGTGATGTACCCGCCGTGGCTGCGCCTCATTCTGTCCTGGATATTTTGGGGAGAATCGGAGCTGGCTGGATTTCGAGCGATGTCGGGCACGGAGGCCGCAGACGTAGGGAGATGCGCTTTCTGACGTCAGGATATGGAGACATAAGGAATCATTACCCTAGGTGACGGCGGTTGGGGATGCAGCGCGGAATAGGAGCCAGGAGAACATGCTTTTTGGGAGAAGGAAGGGGGGGAGAAGAGGAGAGTTGAAGGAAAGCGCTGCAGGAAGCGGAGAAGCGGTCTACGAGCAAGGTACGAGTACCACGCGAACGGCCGACGGCCAGAGCATCTGCGCTAGACCGGATTAGGTAATCAGTCAACATGGTGTGTAAGTCGTACCTTCCCGCCATAGTTGACAGGTACCACGTCCATTTCCAAAGGCCATTCAAAGCACCAATACGCTTTCCCCTTTTTGCAACAATTCGACTTGGAATGGAAGCCACATTCGAGCCCTCGCATGGGTGGGGGAATGTAACGGAACAAATCGCGAAACGATCTCCCGACCATGCGACTCCAGCTCAAAGCTCTCTTCGATGACCCGGGGTCAGCAATCAGACCGTCTTTGTAACCCCAGTCTTTTAGGCACCTTTCATATGCAGCTGGAAGACACGGCGAAGCGCCCCACACCCGAGCTGGTTACCTGCTCTATCGCTGAGCACCCAACCCGAGAGTTGCAGCTTGCGGCCTGCCTCCCGGTCCCTAACGCGTGGTACGGAGCATACTTCATAGAAACAGGCGACGACGACGCACTGGAATTGTACTACCCATCTTATGCTCTACAATCAGCCGAAGACCTCGTGACTCCAGAGACGACACCAGTTGCAGGAAACAACTGCGAAGGCGGCTAAGAAATCATCATCGTACCTGACAGTACTGGAAAACCAAAAGTATATCGAGCCCTTCCCCCAGGCCTCTAAAGGCCTTGAGTTTTCTTATCGCTCTCGTCACAAGAACGCAGGCTCAGCTTTTCTGCCTCCCTCAGACAAACTCTCGCACAGCTCGAACTTGGACGCCAGGTTCCAAGCCCGCATCTCCTGCCCGCTTCTCGACTTCCAGCCCTCAACTATCCTCTCGTCCTCCGTCTTGGCAAAATCGAAACAAACATCCTCATCACACCATGCGGTTCTTCGCCAACATCCTCTCTGCCTCGGCCATCGCTGTCATCTTGGCCACTCCCAGCCTCGCGGCTCCATGGGACGCTTCACTCTGCGCTCGATCGGCTCTCGTGGGCTCTTCCACTGGCGGTTCCCCATTCACCCTTCTCGCCGAAGAGGGTGCTACCGTTTCGGATATTCGAGTCTGGCGTAGTACTGGAAGGAAACCTTTCCTCCGCGGCCTCTCTCTCGGTTTCACCGACGGCAGCTCGCAGTCGGCCGGTGCGTCTCGGGACCAGTACCAAACTCTTTCCCTCGAGGAGGGCGAGATCATCACGGACATGAGCATCTGTAAACAACACCACCCTTTTGTTGCCTGCCCCTCCTTCACTGCTAATGACCTTGCACACAGGGACCTCTCGCCGCAACGGCACCCGTGCCCGGCTCGCCCGCATCGACGTGTCCACCAACAAACGTTCCTGGGGCTACGGTGTCGAAGATACCCGTGGTCTCACCAGCCATGCCGTCTCCGTCGGCTCCGTCCTCGTCGGCTTCCAAGGTCGTGCCGGTTCTGATCTCGACCAGATCGCCCCGATCTTCCTCAAGGCTGTCTCCCAGGCTAGGATCGAGAACATTGTCTTCGAATCCATACCTGGACCGGACAGTGTCAGGCCCGTCACTCTTGCGGAGGGCTCTGTCGTCTGGAACGGCACCGACCATACGTGGACCTTCGCTGGAAGCGAGACCCGCGAGGTGTCGTCGACCTTCAACACTCTGACTTCCAACCAGCTTGCACTCGGGGCCAGCCTCTCACTCGAGCCCAGTGGCATGGGCAAGTGGGGAGGCTCCGCTACCTGGACCGCCGGCGCCCAGGGCTCTCGCGAGCTTAAGAGATCTGGTACCCAGGTCCTAAACTGGAGCTTTTCAATCAACATCAACGCCCAGAACCCGTCGGTTCGCTGCTCTGCTGTCACCTGGGAAGGCAGGGTCTCCACCAACTGGTCCGGTACCCTCACTATGACTGTCGGCGGTCGTGCCATCAGCTCTCCAATCTCGGGGACCTACAACGAGATCAGCTATAGCAAGGTCGACACCATCTGCGGCCCTCCCGGCTCTGAGGAAATTTCCACAGTCAGTAAGTTTGGTGAGCGCTGGACGGCCTAAGCGCCTTTGGCCCTGCTTATCTTGGCCCTTTGAAGTCCCCGCCAAACGCAACACTGCATCTCAACAACATCCCCCATTTAACACATCACCCATTAAAAACGGCATCACCGCCGGTATCAGCGTTTTGGATTTTGCATTCTTCGGCGCATTGGAAAGAAGGTTACATCAGCGGTGAATAGATTCACGAATTCACTTCCGCGTTGGTATTTTGTCCCGATGGAAATTGCGGTTCATACACGACTTACCCTGGGCTGAGCATTCAATAACTATTATAATACATCGCATCTTCAAATGCAATTTGAACTATGCTCTCCCGTGCATGTCTTCCGCTGTCTTATATCTTCTGTCATGTGAAGCAGCCCCGCCCCCGCGCCCGGCGGACTGTCACGTCTTTCTTTTTTGCCTTCCTCTCTTTTCTGTCGCTTCTGAGACATCCGCGCCACCAGGTACTGTCATTGAGCATGAAGACTCCTGACACCTGCTCGCATTTGGCTTCTCAGCATTCTTCAGGAGGTCATATGAATCAGTGTTGTAGAATAGGGCAACTTGAGTCATCCCTCGTCGGGCTCGGAGGGAAAAGAAAGCACGATATCTTTCTGCCATGCCTGATACTCGCCATGTTTGACCTTGCATCCTGCATTGCAGAGTCTGCAAGGGGCGATTGGTTCTAGCAGGTCAAGGAGCTTTGACGTCAGGGGACGAATGAATACTGAGAGCAGGAACGTAGGAACCGAACACTGGCGCATCGAGTGATGTTGACGGTGATGATCACGAAGGCAGGTGTCGAGAGAAGCCAGCCGGGACAGCCATCGTCTTTCGACCCATCCCCGATGATACAAGCCTTTGACTTTCCGGGAGACCCAAAGCACCTCCCTCGCGAAGCCCACGGGGGATAAGTCGGGCTCCCCACTTGCCGGCCATCCCACATGTCGGCGACTTTGTAAGTCACACCGCTCTTTCAACCGCCACCACTTTTGAGGAGTGTGCCTTGCAGAGAGCTCCGGAGCCACCTTGAGCTATGGCTTGTTGAAGCCTTCGTTCCTCCCCCAGTTCACGGCATCATTATCACCAGGCTGCTGTGACCAGCAGTAGGGTGTGGTATTTATGTGGGTTTGAGGTGCTGCGCACCAGTTCAATAGAGGGCTAAGGAAGCGACAGCCTAGTCGTAGGCAATAGAGGAAGGAAAGCAATATTTCGGAAATAGCCTGGTACTCGACAATGGTCCTCGTTCCTTTAAATATGTCTCAGTAATAGAGGTAGCGCTCCAACCTAGGTAAGGAACTCAACAATAGCAATGTTCGGCTAAGATAGATCAATTCGAGGACTGGCTCTTCACTGCTATCGCTAGCGGTTAGGTTCTCAAACGGATGGCTAGGGTCTCAACGATGAGGAAAGGAACGTCGATTGCTGTTGTCTTCCCGCTCTTCTGCCTGCCCTGGACCCCCTGAGTGGGCCCTGGCAGCTTTATATACATGACGTGGCTTGCACGTGAGAAACTTCGAAATGAAAGCAATGTCAAAATCGTCCACGGCCTCCCCCTGTACAGCAGTGGGCCCAATGACAACCCCACTGAACCTCAGAGGTTTCCGCCCCAGTTCAGTAGTGGTCTTCTAATAGCTAAAGAGAATCTTTATTGTTGCAAAAGCAACCTTCTGTGGGAGCGACCTTCCACACTTGCAGACCGCCCCTGCCTGCCTTTGTTGCCAGCAATGGCTATTAAGTAGCCATTGCGCCCATCTTCCACTTCTTCAATAACTAAAAACTTCAACTCAATACACAGAGCCCAATCCCTCTTAACATTTATCCCTCCGACTGCACTATCTAACCGTACCTAGAGGCGCCCCCTTATCCTAGATAGCCGCGATAGTTATACTACTATTAATTTCTTATAGGACTGCTTCCAATATAATAATCAGCGACGTTTTTTTGCCTCTCTATACCTCCTAAGTGCTCTAACCTCTAGATGTTTCGGTCTTCTCCCTCCTAAAAGCGGGCTACCATAAACCTCTAATGAGCAACTTATTATTGGAAAATGTCAGGGGGCCAGGCCGGGCTCCGAGGGGTTCAAGTTAAGAGTGAAGACGGACGAGCTAAGCATAGGCAGAGTGCATGCAGATCGGTCGCACTGGTAGGGGTGCTGAAGGGATTGCACGGGACTCCGACCTCCTCCAAATTCTCCAAAAATCCTCCCTCATTATCCTCGCCTCGGCACAAATTCCCTCGTGTTATCCTCGCCCCCTCCGCTACCCCTCTCTGATATTGCGTCCCTGATACCCTTGAGTTGCGTGCGAGATGCGTGGCCACCGCCAATTGGTTGGCGGACAGGACGAGAACGATTGGCTGGCCGAATGCGTGGGGCTTCGGGCCCGGTCCCAGGGGGACCATGACGATGGAAGACATCTTGAGCTGATTGAGCTGAGAATCAGGCTGTTCTTGGCTTTTGTCAGCTCAAAGCCCACCGCCTCACCCGGGTATAAGTTGGGAAAGCTTTCCCTCTTGGCAGGAAACCCGCACCCTCCCCACCAGTCCTCTCAGAGACGTTTCACTCGGTTAACCCTGCCTATCCCTTGATAACTCCTTACTTAACCCCTCACGGTCCTTATCCAACATCACAGTCCAAGAAACTTTGCCAGTCACTTCACCAACAAACTCAATCCGCAATGTCAGAGATCATCCCCATCGAACGAGGCCAGGAGGTCACCGCTGACCTCCAAGCCCGCTTCGAGCGCATCAACATTGCCTACAAAACCGTTAACAACACGCCCATCGAGACCGCCATCCTAGTCCCCAAGAAACTGCTCGCCAAATCCCCCGACTCCATCACGGCGGTACCCGTGCTCGTCCACTTCCACGGCGGCGGCCTCAGGGTGGGCACCAACCCGGAGCCATTCTTCCTCGCGGACTGGTTCGCAGCCCTCTCTTTTTCTCCCCAACTTGCCCACTAACCAGTCCGCCACGTCCTAACGCTGCTTCCCCTCAGGGTCCGCGACCTCGCGCACCAAGCCCCGGCCATCTTCCTCTCGCCCGCGTACCGCCTTGTGCCCGAGTCCCGCGCGGTCGACGCGCTCTCCGATGTCGCCGACTTCTGGACCTGGCTGCGCGACCCGGCGGCGAACCCGCTGAATCAGCTCATATTCTCCCGCTGGCCGCACCTCGTGCCGGACATGGACCGTGTCGCGGCCATCGGCGAGAGCGCGGGCGGGTTCCTGGCGCTGCAGTCGGCGCTGCAGTTCAACCGCGTCGCGAAGCTGCGGGCCGTCATCGCGCAGTACCCGGCCTGTTTCACGGACCTGCAGGTGTTCAACCGGCGGCCGGAGGAACCGAGGCCAGAGTTTGACAGGGTGGTGGATGAATATGTGAAAAACATGAAGGAAGGGGAGCTGAGGGTAAGCTCGCCGTGGCCGGAGACGTTGGATTTCTTTATTGCGGTGTCGATGACGGGGAGGTCGAGGAGATGTTTGGGGATGATCCGGAGGGCAGACTGACGCTGAGGTATGCGCTAGAACAGGCGGAGGAGGTGCCACCTCCGATGTGGGTTGTCCAAGGGGATAAGGATGGGATCGTGCCACGGGAGGCGACGGATGAGATGGTTGAGAGGATTAGGAGGGAGAGGCCTAAGGCGGTAGTGAAGTACACTGTGAGACCTGGGGATCATGGGTTTGATGTGCTCAACACCCTGCAGGATGACTGGGTGAAGGAGGGGGTTGACTTTGTGAAGGGGGAGTGGCTGTACTGGCCCTGAACAGGTCTGAGATGGATAGAATCTGCTCTTCCTAGCTTTGCTGGTCAGGATTGCTCCATATGAGACTTGCAGTGAGTGGACTTGATACGGATCTGTGATTGACACCCACTTGAACCGGGCGCTGAATGAAGTGTCGAGTCTATACTTCAGCCAAGACCTTGAAACACTACGTGAAGAAAGGAAAGGGGAGAGAGATGGTGATAAACCAGGAGAAAAGTGATAATGTGAGGCGAAGTGAGAAAACAGAACCGAGAGTCGTACTTCGATAAAGGAAAAATGAAGAAGTAATGAGAGAAGAATACAGAGGAAAGGAAAAGAAGGAAAAGAAGATAAGAAGACCAAAGAACGAGACGTGAAATGAGAAAAAAGAAAATAGGGAGAAGGAATGAAAGAAATGATATATACTGGTATTGAACTTGATATAACGTTACTGACTTTCACTGAGGAGCGTTCTTCCAGTACCAAGCAAGGTCATCAGATTGTGGTAATGTGAAGCAGCCAATAATTACATTAAAACCCATAGTCCAACTCCATCTGTGCAGCAAGCCTGCCAAAGAGTTCTGCCTCCATCCTTTCGGCAGCCTTTGGACCGTTTCGAATGTCATCGAGCATATCTGAACAAGGCGGCCAATCCTGCTCAAAAACTGGCTCTCCGTCCCCCTTAAATTCGCTAGGATAGCCTGCCGGAAGTGCCATCGGAAAAGTTCATTGGGTGGCCTTCGAGGGTCATCGAGGAGCCTGCGGTCGAGCTGCACTCCAGCAATTCCGAAACCCTCTGGGATAAAGCAAATGACTCTATAGTTGTCCTAGAATAACAAGTTAATAATCTTTCTTTCTTCTATTCGTAGACTTGTTGCTATATAACGTACATTATACGCGAGTGAAACATATAAGCGAGTGAAACACTCTCCGCCACGTCGCATACCCTTTGCATCTTACCTTCAATCCTTCCACAACGGACCATGGCTTTTACCTTCAAATGAGGCAAGGACTGTCCTTGCACTTGAAGCTCTTCAAAACGACCACACTATTAGTCTTCGGGCTACAGAGAAGGTCTATAACGTCAGCCTTGCAACGCTTATGCGACGACGCGACGGCAAGCCTGCACGACGCGACACTACGCCCAAATCGCGCCGGCTTACAGATTCAGAAGAGCAGGCTATTGTTCAATATATCATTGAGCTATCTGCACGAGCTTTTCCTCCAAGATTGCGTGGTGTGGAAAATACAGCCAACCAACTACTACGCGCACGCGACGTGCCCCCTATCGGCAAGCTCTAGGCCTACAACTTTGTCAAACGCCAGCCATAGCTCTATACGCGTTATACGCGTAGATACGACTACTAGAGGGCTAAGTGCGAGGATCCAAAGGTCATTGGCGAATGGTTTGCACTCGTACGAAACACTAAGGCTAAGTACGGCATCGTGGATGACGATATCTACTGTAACGGGCTGGACCCGAGACAGGCCTCGGCAACCCTCGGCCGTGGCTGTCATGCAGGGTGCGTTATTACAGCATTATCCTGATATCAGCAGCATCTATGCGTGTTAGCTGCTTGATAAAAGCTGTCCCCTTTCCTCCTGTCAATTAGTTCTCTCCCTCTCGCTATTCGGAGCAATCTAGTCAATCATTACCACACCTTGTGCAACATCAATGCGTGGACCTAAAACACTACAACTTCGATGAGACCTGGTTCATAATGGGCATGATCTGCCTAGGCATAGTGGTTACGACCTTAGACGGCTTCAGCAAGGCAAAACTAGCCTAGCCTAGCAACCGCGGATTGTAACGGGCTGAGCCCTGTGGTGGCCTCGGCAACCCTCGGCCAACCCTAACCCTCATTGCGCACCATTGCCCCTGAACGTCAACACCACACCGCGGGCAGCGACCTCCATCGTGCCTGCCTCTTTTGGGTTGCTGCCTTCTCTGCCCAGGCAGAAAGGCCACGTCATCAGATTGGGGATGACATTCTTCTTCCTCTTCCTCTTTCTCTTCTTCTTCTTTTTCCTTTTTTCTTCAAGATTGGATGTACTCGTAGAGTCGTCACCAAATAGTTGCAATACACTTTTGGGGCCGTTACAGATATAAAGCTTCGTACGCTAACACCCCCAAGCTTACGGCATAGCACTGCACAATCCTAGGTCTTCCAGACACCGCAAGGCCAACGAGGCACTAAGCAAGCGCCGTAGAGCCAAAAAAAAAAAAACACGGGTACGGCTTGGAGGATCACTTTCTATGCAAGATGCAAAGGAGTTACTAGATCAGAAGGCCATAGGTAGGGAGGTAGGGTAAGAAATACATCCGGATAGTAGTAGTATGGGGGGGTCGTACGAGGGCCCGGTGCTATAGTGTATACGGCAAGCCTAGCTACAATGCGCGTACTTGTCAGAAGGCTGTGGAATTGTCTGATTCATCTATTTCTGATGTAATTATAGTTGGTTCTTAGTGTTGGGGGGTTGAAGTTGGCGATAAGTGTTGTGGTGTAGGTCGGGGTGTTTCACTTGCTTATATGTTTCACTCGCTTATAATGTACGTTAGGGAAATACATAAAATATGACTTACATCGGGGTCGATCGAGAACATATAGCTATCAAATAGGGCATGAACCCCGCTTTCGAGGAGATGGCCATTTTGTACCGAGTTGATGGATCCTCCGGTACTTGTGAGAGAAATCCAGCGGCTAAAGTCGTTCTCGATCCAGTACTGCTCGTGCGCTAGAGGGAAGATATGGGCAGCGTGGAAGCCGAGCCAAATCCCACCACAAGCACATATATTCTCCCTTTTGGTAACCACACAGCGCCCATCCCATGCACGGACTGCTTCTCGGAAGCCTCTGACTCTAGTTTCCGTTTCAAGGGATAGAGTCCGAGTCAGAAAAGGCTCGTCGTTGTTGCTGACCGGGCCATCGGCAACGATAAGATACTCGCCGGGGATTAGAGGTCGCTGGTCGCGGGGGAGTTCTTCGCTATCCTTCTGTAGGAAATAGGGTCCCGAAAACAAAAAGGCAATCTCGACCATGGCGTAAAAACTGGCGTTGGTGATACCCCGAGTGACGGTCAGGCCGCCGAGGGGATTGGTGAAGTATCCAAAAGGAGCGGCCGAGGGGGTGCAGTTGCTGGTTGATGCTGGACTGGGTCGACGTCAGCACAAGGGTTGAGGCGTAGAATTGTAGATGATTAAGCAGACTGAGAAAGATTTTGAAGGCTGCTGAAAATGGGAAAATTGATTGATTGGTATGGCACACTTGGGGAAGAACGTGCTTGCCTGTGGTGATGCACCGTGGATCCACCGTGCACCAAGAACTTCGTAATATTTACTCACCTACCGGCGGAAGAAGCCCAACACTCAAGGGAAATTGTGCTGTGAGTAATTAACGTTAAGTAAATGCAATTACCGTGTTTCGTAAGTGATGCCCTGCTGCAATTACTCGTCAAATACTGCCTATGGTTGGGAGAAAGTGTTTTGCCCCTCTAACAATCAAAGAATCCGCATCCACCCTCGATTTGACGCATTCAATACGCGATGAGTTATTGATGATTCTTTGAAATCAGGCGTATTGTGCTGAGCCCTGGTTAGAGCGCAAAAAAAGGAAGAAAAAAGCCTATTGTGACGGAGAGCGCACCCAGGCGCATGCAAGGCGCACCCAGGGTTGGGGTTATAGGTGCGCTTCCGCACTGGGAATAGCTTCTTGGCAGGGGGTTCTCCCTTTTCCCACACATCGCGTGGCCTGTATTCCTACCTTTCCCTCTCTCCTCCTCAGCTTTCGATTAGCAGAATTGAGTAGTATTTGCCAGCGCCCCTGAGCCTCGCCTATATATTGATCGTCTCTCACACCTATACAGTTTGGAGGATCACTTACCATATACGATGCAAAGGATCTAGTAGACTAGAACGCTATAGGTAGAGAACCAGTACAGGAAACGCAGCCGAATGGTAGTAGTATAGGAGAGTCTCATACGAGGATTTAGTGCTATGGCGTATGCGGCAAGCCTAGTTATAATGCACGCACTTTGAAGTAGGCCGCAGAATCATCTGATCCGGCTGCTCCTGAGGTAATAATAGTTAGTTCCTAATATTGATGTATTGCAAATAAGGATAGTTTGTCACGGTGTGGTGGGAAGTGCGGCGCTCGTTGATAATGGAGTAGTACGGCTTCTTAGCTGGATTTAAAGTGACCTCCTTTGGGGTGGCAAACTTGTGACGAACGATCGGACCCCTACGTCTAACAGAGACTCCTGAAGCTGTGTCTGACTGGGTCGGGGTGATCGGTAGAGCCAAAAGGTCTACATCAAGTGTACAAGTAAATGTCTCAACAGTGGGTGTGGGATACTGCTTGTATGAGTTGCTTACTGAGGAAGCCCCTGTGGTGCCCGTAGGCGATAGAAATGGTGGTCTATATACAAGCTTCCTCCAGCTGGTTCGCCTGCACTCGCCAGCTATCCCGAGCTATCCTGCTCGCCCTGGGTAGCCAGCTAATTATCCTGGGCTACCCTGCGGCTGTGTGCTTCTTGGTGCCTTCACTGATTGGCTATTCGTAGCTCCTGCATGTCCCACAGGGCCTCATTGAATGGCTGGTCATGACGAAACTGGCCATATGCGTCGCAAACCTTCATTAATTGCTCATTGTTTTTCGTACCTTGTCGTCGAGGGGGTCACGAACCAACATAAGGAGGCCAGGTGGGGCCCAATGAGCAAGCGAGGACCAATTACGATAGCAGCAGATGCACAAGGCACGCAAGCTCGCTTAGGGACACTGGCGACCATGGGTGCGCCAGATGGTCGACGAGGGTCGACGTAGACCAGAAGCGACCGTAGGAATCTCGTAAGTATATAGTCACTTGTCCTGGAGAGCACTAGAGTTCTCCAGTGAGCAATACAGGCAGTCAGGCACACCTACTGTTGAGACCAGTGCTTGTGCATTGTTGTGAACCTTCTGGCTTCACCGAACCTCATCCCGTGGTTACCTACCTTCAGAAGCCCCTTTCAGAAGTTGTGTTCTAGAGATTTGATTCTGCTGCCTACCGAGGTCCGATCCTGTTATTGAAAGATTACTCAAGTCAGAGTTGCTTCGAACAAGGTGAGCACAGCAATGATTTTGAGCATTCTCTTGAGGAACAGGCCGCGGTTTTGCATGTTCCACTTATTGATAGGCAGGAATTACCGATATGTAGCAATAGCATCATGCACACTTCCGACAGGGGACACCGATTTTCCTTGAGCTGACGCATCTCAGTGCTTCAACCGCTGCTCCCAATTCGACTCACTCACTCCCTAGAGTTACTCCTCTCTGACAACTCAGCCCGATCCAATATTTCTCCTTTTGGGCTTTCCATTTCCAAGCCTCTAAGTCCAGAGCCAACCTTCTGTCTCTGTGGTTCGCCAATTCGCCCTCTTTTCTCCTCACATTCTCAGGTCGACCAAGCATATTCTTGCAGAATGAATCGAATCTGCGCCGGCTGTGGTCGTGATCTTCCACAGACTTCCTACACAGTAAACCAGTGGTCCAAGGGCCAGGGCTCGTCAAGATGCGCCGCCTGCGTCCACGGTCACCACTCTGACATCCCCCACGCTCAACAATCCGACAGCGGCCGCTACAACGGTTCCGACAAAGCCGCATTTGACCGCGATTCCCTTGACAACCCTTTTGCATCGGGGGCTTTCCGTTGGGTTGCCAAAGGAGGTTACACCAGCGGTGAGCGTCAGGGCGAGGCCTGTGTGGGCAAGTGGTTCAAGACGGGTGCTGTCTTCGAAGAGGACTACTTCACACTCGACATCAAGGCGGTCGACAAGGCCTTGGAGATTGTCAACCGCTTCAACCAGCTGAATGTGTGAACAAGGCCGTCAAGCTCAATGTCCCTGGGGTGTGGCAGTTCGACGCGACAGCCCGCTGGGCAGGCCAGAAGATTCTCGTCGAGTCCTTCATTCAGAACTACCAGAAATTCACCAGCAACACGGGCTGGAATGTCGCCACCGTGCCGTGGGGCCAGGTCATGCAGGCGCTCAGCCACTTCAGCTACCACGTCTCGGGCGGGAACTACGTCCTCTGCGACCTCCAGGGCGGCATCTACCAGAACGAGGTGGTCCTGTCCGATCCCGTCATCCTGTCCCGTAATCGCGAGTACGGGGTCACCGACCTCGGCTCTGAGGGCATCAGCTCCTTCTTCAGCCAGCATTCCTGCAACAACTTCTGCCGTCAGAACTGGTAAGCAGAGTTCATCCGGCCCCCATAAACCTGAATACGTCTTCAATCACTAACACGACTCTGTAGGATCCGACCTGCCAACCGTTTACAGCACTTCGCCCCAATGAAGAGCACCACCATGATCAGTCGCAACGTGCCGACGCGCGGCTCCAGGCCCAACAACACTCGTTTCTATGGGTAGGCAGGTGGTGGGTGACCCATCGCGTTAATGGCTGGGTGTGATCATTGGGTAGTTCGGAATGCGAGATGACGGAGAACAGGCGGAAATGGAATGGGGGAAGGAAGGCGTGTATGATGGAAGGGAAAGGGTTTACTGGAAGTCCGTTTGATGTACATCGAGGGCGGTATTGAGATGGAAACAAGAGCCGCAACAGACTACAGCGTCTTGATCGAAGCTCAGTCAAGGACTCACATTGCAGACCGTCGAACAAAACACCAGTTGAAATTTTTGCAATCACTGAACTCCACCCAGCCCTGTAAAAAGCAGCACTACTCCGTATCCGAATCCCCTGGACTCGGCCGCTCAAAAGGCATCCTGTTATCCCCAATGCAGTTATCCTGCTCTTGTCTACTGCTTCCGTGTCATATTACGAATCATGAAAAGCCTCGGCCTGGAAACCGAGAATTGCCGCCATGTCCAGTCGAGCTTACACAGGGGCGTGGGTGAAAAGGTACGAGACCGACTCGCCTGTGTCAATGTCAGCATCAACGGACTCGGGAAAGCTGGTGAGGGCGGTGAGCACTTACCGTTGTGGGTACGGCGGATAGCCTCAGCGATGGTTGGGCTGATGTCAATAACACGCAGCTTAGGGCACTGGGAATAATTAGTCAGTCATAGCTCGATCAACAAGTTGATCATGAAATCTTACCCGTTGGACCTTATCGCCAAGAGGGACAGTATTTGTGACTACGAGGGCGGAGAGTACGCTGCTGTTCAGCGTCTCGATGGCATTGCCAGACAGAATGCCGTGGGTGACGAGAGCGAGGACGGACTTCGCACCGTTCTCCTTGAGCACCGCGGCCGCCTTAACCAGGGTGCCGCAAGTATCCGCCATGTCGTCTAGCCACGTATTAGAGTATGTGTCACCGTAGCGAAGTCTTGAGCGAGAACGTACCAACAAGGATCGCAACCTTCTCCTCGACATTACCGACGAGAACCTAGAATCCCCGTCAGTCGGAGAGCTAGAGCCTCAGTTTCATCTATCACCTACCATACGACCAACAACATTGGGTCTGGGACGCTCCTTGTGGATAAGAGCGAAGGCAGTGTTCAGATGGTCGGCAATGGAAGTTGCACTTCAACCTTGTTAGCAAATGCAGCGCTCATTTGGGCGTAAGATCACTAACCGCTTGGCGCCACCGGCATCAGGAGAGACGATAACACAGTCTTCGGGATTGAAGTTCTCGCGGATGTACCGCAGAAATGAGGGCTCGGCGTAGAGGTTGTCCACTGGGAACAGTCAGTGCTGGGTTTGCCTTGGGGGCATCCTGTGCAACGTACCGGGAACACTGAAGAAGCCTGAAGAGTTGTCATGAGTCAGCATGGATCATGTACATCCCACGGCCCGCGGTGCCCTGAGCCAAGAGATAAGGCTTAGGAGTGCATACCTTGGATCTATCCCAACGGTTAGCACCTCGTCTGTCCGTGGGTTGCTGCATCGAACAAAACTCACCTGAGAAGCATGGAGGTCCACAGTCACAATATCTGCATAGAACGTCAGCACAGGAAGTAACAACAAGGGTTGAGAGGACCGTACGATTGGCGCCTGCTGTTTGGAGCATGTTCGCGACCAGCCTAGCGCTGATGGGAGCCCGAGACTGCGGTCTGGTCAGCCGCACATCCCCTGTCTAACTTGTGCCATTGTCGTCGCACCTTATCCTTCTTGTCCTGTCGAGCATAGGGGAAGTTGGGACTGTGAAAGTCAGCGTCTTGTTGGTTGGCGATAGAGGATCGGTGGCACTCGGGTCGCAAGCGCAGAGCTCGCCGGTTAGGGTATTGCGGCAGCTTACATGACAGCCGTGATCCGTCTAGCACTATAGCAACAAGGTCAGCAACCAGTAACTAATACTCCGAGGCTGTGCCTGCCTACCTCGCAGTGCGGCATGCCGAGATCATGATGAGAAGCTCCATCAGACCCTCGTTGACATCCCCAGTGGCGGTAGACTGAACAATGAAGACATCCTCGTCGCGGACCGACTCGCCAACCGTGAAGGAGGTCTCCTGGTTGGAGTAGTTGAGGGAGACGGTGCGGGCGACCTCGATGCCGAGCCTGTTGTCCACGGGTGTCAGTCAGCGATCAGCCGGCGGGACTCGGGATCATTCGTAAAAGAATGGGAGGGATCCTGCTCATACCGCTTAGCAATCTTCTCGCAGAGCTCGGGGGGCTCCGGCCACTGATCAGTTTGATCTCGTTAGCCATTTCGGCGGACATGGTGAAGAAAGAATCCTGGGCCGGCCGTCGGACGACAGGACCATCAAGTTTTCTGATTATCTGTGCCGCCATGCAGCTGTTAGCGGGGAACACGACTGCGGGGCTGTTACATGGGGTGGCGCGTACAGGGGTGAGGAAGGTGTGGACGATATCCGCGGTGCTGTGCTGGCCGATGTTGAGGTTGAGGAGAAGTGACAATGCCGAGAGTTCAATTCGCAGTCGTAGAGCGCACTGGCGGCAATCGGAAACCGCTACATCCCATGCCGGCAGAAAAAGTTGAAAGAAAACAAGTGGGGATGGGTCCAGCCGTGGCTCCCCCAGGTACCTTGGTCGGTGTACCCGCTAGCCGAGCCAAAGATCCCAGTGTGCCCCCTTATCGATACGCTGTGTCATTATCGATAAGAGATGCGGGTCCTCATCGGCTTGAAACACACATGAACTCCCGTCGTCATTTTGCAGTCTGCCAAGCCAATGGCTCTGGTACCTCCATTCAATCACAAGACCCGGTTGAGGAGTCAGAATTCAATGATTTATGAGCTGGGTTGTTTATGTGATTGATCAATAGCCCTTCCGGAACATGGCAGCCTACCAGAGCTTTTCTCTGAGATGTTTGTATCGACCTGGTCAGTCTCTCAGCCCGTTCACGGCAATTGCCCGGGACGGAATGTGAGAGTCCCACAGACCGGTTACTGCCGGCGGCCTTTTGAGCCTGGGCAAAGCAGGTTCACCAAATGGTGTCAGTGCTACAGAATATGGGTGTATTTCACAACGGTTCACACCACCTCACTTCAAAGTCCCTTTTACAGAGAGAGCACCATGCTACCTCTCCGACCCCGGCCTCGTCCCTTGAGCTGGGCTTTCATCCAGCACCTCCTCTCCAGTCGGGCCACTAACCTTGACTCCCTCTAGAGACGCTGCATCGTCTTCCCCTTTGGCTTCAACACTCCCTTCTCCGATCTCCTGGCTCTTGACGCTGCTTGCCTTACTCACCGCCTGACTCTCAGGATCTTCGACCCTCAAACCCAGGCGCTTCTCAGCCGCTGGGTCCTCGACATTTCCGCCCTTCCAATCCGCAGGTCTCATCTGAGGGACAGGGCTCTCCGGCCCCGGTTCGTTGATAACGAGCCCTAACGAAGCAGCCTTACCCCCCTCCGCTCCGGCCTCGCCGGTTCCCGCGATGCGCCAAACGACAGACAGCCGGTCTAGCGCCCGAGCGCCTCTCTGGCTGGAGCCCTTGATACCGTCCATTTTGTCCCAGTCGATCTCGAACACGCCGTCTTCGTCAGCCTTCCCGCCCTGTTCGGCCCGTTGCCTTCAAAGAAGACATTAAACCAGACATGCGCGACAGCTGTGACCATCGTCAGGCCAAGGTTAGCATGAGCGCGGTTCCTCCTCTCGACCGAGATGTTGACGTCGCTGTTCGGGATGCGGATTGGCGTGGCGGGTTTGAAGATGACTGCTTGTCCGCCAGGCTCGGAGGGGTCGGCGAAGGAAAAACCGTTTTGAAGGTTGGTGGTTGACTGGGAGCGTGACTCGTCTTTTCCCGGAGCGAGGTGCCGTTCAATGAGGCCTGCAGGGTGTCCGGCATGGCGATGGTCTTGCTCCTGGGTCCATCGTTTTCCATGCTCTTGAGACTTTGCGACGACCCTGATTTTCGGCTTGACAGCTTCCTCATCAGCCCTGCCGTCTTTGAAACCTTGAGCTTCTTCGACGAACTCCTCGAAGGCGTCTCCTCATTCCCATTGCCACTGTCCTTGCCGTCCACTCCCTTTTTGATTTCTTCGTAGTCCGCATCCTCCACGACCTCCCCCTTATCATCCACCACCGCCTTCGGCCCATACCCAGCCATATCCTGCACCATATCCACCATTCCCTGCCACCCGGCGCACCGCCTTCAACCACTATCCTCTCCTCCCCCTTGAACGTATGAAACGCCCTAATCTTCTTCCCCTCATCACAAACCCTTCCACGGCGACCTTGACGCCATGCCTCAGTCCCCAAACATGGATCTCCACAAGCTCCACGGGGGTCGACGTACGTCTTCCCTCCCTTGGTCCACCTGTCCACATAGCTCACCCACCGCAGCTGGCTGGGAATGGACACACCAGCCCCAAAGCCAGGCCTCATCCTTCGCTCGGTGAACCGCGCCAGCGCGTCCTCGGCGCTCCACCCGCACTCGGCAATCAGGTAGCTGCAGGCAATAGTACCGGAACGGCCCTTGCCAGCTTTGCAGTGGACGACCACCACTCTCCCGGTGTCTTGCTTCCCCTCTTTCCCACCCTCGACTTCTCGCCGCTCCGTTCTGCTTCCGCCACGTTGTTGACCGTCCCCATCCTCCTTCTCTCCCTCACCCGCGCTCCCCTCTTCAACCCTCTCCTTCCCCCCCTCGGCAACCATCTCCTCCCGGCGGCCACTCCCACTCACATCCCTACCCTCTCCTTTCGAAGCCAAAAACAACTCCCCACCCCGCAACCACCGCCTCATCCCCCCACAACAACCGGCACAATCCTGAACGGCGGGGGGTGATGGTCCGGCCACGGGTAGTGGCGTATCCTGCCGTGCACCGCCTCGTCCGGGTAGCCGGTGCCTTCAGCTCTAAACTCCCATATGGCCCAGCCGTCGCCATGTTTGGCGTCGAGGTAGGAAACCAGGCGGTCGAGCGGGTTGCGGTAGGCGCGTTGCGGGTAGGTTTGGGAGGGCCCCGATCTATTTTTTCCCCGCCCGTACAACATTAGTATAGTTATCAGAAACGCGGGATGCTCGAGGACAGAAAGATGCGGGTTGGGACGGGACGAACGTGGCGATGATGTTGGAAGTCACATAGCACAGGTCGAGGCCTGTCTCTTGGTGTTTGGCGCGGGCCCTGCGACAATTTGGCGGAGGATGGAGGTCATTGCTGGGGTGATAGGTGCATGTGTTCTGTGGGATGTCGGTATCGGGAGGGACAGCTTTGGCGGTAGTTGAAAGAGATCAGATTGACGACGGATGTTGTTGAGATGATGTTGAGTCGGGGGAGAGAAGTCAGGGGTCTCGATTGGGCTTGATGTCGCTCCCAGGGCTCAGGATGCGACGTCATCGCTGCAGGGGGATGGAAGTCTTGGCGGAAGCTCCGTGGCTGGTTGCCTTTTCACACCGTCATGTACTGTTTTGATATCTGGACCGCTCGAGCGTCGTCTGACTGATCGAACGCAGGCTGCCAGAGCGAGGATACAGTGTCACGGTCAGTAGCCAAGAATACAGCTTAGACATTGTGATACACTGCTAGCAAGACCAATACCAGGAAACTCATCCGCTACTGTCTCATCATGGATTCCCTTAACTCCCCAGAAAGCGGCGAAAAAATCGCCAGAAAAACCAGTAAGCAGAGAGAGCAAATCCACCCTCGAACCATGCCCACCCTGACTACCATGTACCGTCTAGCAATACCACTTTTCTCTCTCTCTCCAGCGATCCCTTTCTGCCATCTTGCACACCTTTCCCGGATAACCCGCCTATCTTGTCCTCCTCGCGTGATTGGCGCAGCGCGTTGCCGGAGTTCGCATTGTCAGGGGCGAAGTGCTTATGGCCGCGTTTCCCGCGAAAGCCTTTTGTCATACGATAGATATCCACCGAAAAATGGGAACCTTAGTTCGTCTTCTTGGGCGCCGCGGCACCGTTAACATACTTGTTGACGTCCGTGGCGGCATAAAACTGGCGCGCAGTGCCCTTGACGCCGTCCCAGACCTGGCGGGCAACGGGGGCGTGCCCTGGGCGCCGATGAGGTTGTCGATGCGGGCCTCGAGCATGGAGAACGAGTTCTGCACGTGGCTGCTCTGGGCGAAGCGGGCGCGCAGGAAGGCCGTGAAGAGAGCGAGCAGGATCCACGAGCGGCGCTGGAAGAAGACGGCGGCCAGCAGCAGGCGAATCCACAGCAGGATCTCGAGGCTCGAGACGATCGACATGGACGAGTCGTAGTACTTCTTGACGAAGGCGCCGATCGCGTCAGAAGCCGGGTGCTGGGTGTACTGCGGCTTGGCGTTGGCGAGGCGCCCGCGGGTGGGGTGATTTCTGCGGCGGGATGAAGGTTGGGATGAGGGTCGTGCGGACGTAAGTGGCAACATGGAAGATCGAGTAGACGCCGTACGGCAGGAGAGCGAGGGGATACTGGGGCATGAAGAGCCAGACCAGAGCCATCACTGACGGGTCGCAAGTCAGCAGGACTCCTTGGGTTCAGACGAGGGAGGGAGACATACGGAGGTACTGGACGTTCTCATCGGAGAGATAGCCGACAAGACCGCCAGGCTGCTTGGCGCCAGTCTTCTGGCGGGCGCGCCAGGTCTTGTAGACGACTATCCCGTACGTCGCCGCCGCGGAGATGAAGGCGAAGCGGTAGCAGAATACGGCCCAGCCACCGTAGTAGTTCATGCGGATCCACGAAAGGGCGTAACGGAGGATGCAAAGGAGAAGGGCGGCATGTCTGTCAAGAAGATGTCAGCAAGGAGTTGGGGTGTGCCGGCTACTATCCCCAGCCCCGCGCGCAGCGAGCTGTGCCGTGAGATCTTGTCTCGAGCATCGGAAGGCATCAACGTACCCGCTAAACCAAGCAACTGTAGTAACATTTAATGTCAGCTATGCTGCTCATCCCATGGTGTGCCGCGTCGGCCCGTCCTTGGGGCTGCAAATGCACACGTACACTGCAAGGTGGATGCGACCCGCTGCAGCCTCTCGGACAGAGGCATATCGGGTGACGGCGGAGCCATTGTTCGGAAGTCGGACTCAAAGGCGCGATGCTTATGGACTGATCAATGTGATCCCCTGTGTCTTGGAGGCTGTGTTGGGATGCTCGACCGTCGTCGGATAACGAATATGGGAGAGGTGGCTGGTTTGGTGGAGATGGGAAAAAGGTGGTGCTTGACGACGGGAATTTGGGACTCGATGGTCGGTGCGTCGCTGCCAACTGGGGCGATTCGAAGCTGCAGGGGTGGTGACGTCGCTCGTTTGGCTGTCGGACAGTGGGTTGGTCTTCGACAAAAAGCCGCTGGCAAGCTGAAGGTTGCAAAAATATTCGAGTCTGAGTACACCGAAAACCACCTGGGACGAGGAAATGACAGGCCAGAACTTGACAGCTTCTCTCGAGCTTACCAAGAGTTGCCTTGGCTTATCAGGTGCAGCCGTCACACCCTGTTGTCGTCATCAGCTGGGCAGCTCTCCCAGCTCTGCAGGGCAGCTCGTGGGCCCACTCCGCGAGGAAGATGTCTTGGCGAGGTCTGGACGTCGAAAGACGGCATCACAGAGTTGGGCGGTTGGACGAACCTGTTTTTGGGGTTGAGCTTGAATATCGAGGGTCTCTACGGATACGGTTTGTTTCTCTATGGCTTTCAAGGAGCCACCTTTGTTTTCGAATTCCCTTCACGCTCGAGGCATGCATGTGACTGGGACTCGGAAGCCCCTGCATCTGTAGGCACGGCCAATGAACTCGTCAGAGGTCGGACACTGTAATCTCCATTTTCACCTTCGGGGGAGTTTGTCTTGTGGAAGGGCGGTGGCTACCTATGGCTGCCAATTCCACACACAAAGCAACGAATTGGATCATCAGGGCCTGGTCGAGGTGGTCGAGTGCTTGATTTTGTTGGGTATCACAACCTCGAACTGTGTCGCGAAAAGAATGCCCGCATCATCGCGCATTGCCCAAACGGAGTCTTCCAAGCGCCGGCCCCAAAACTAGCTCTTGGCAACCCGAACAATTGCACCGTTCCCGTAACCTGTTTCAGCCACTCCTCCCTTTGTGCTTTTGCCCCCTTTTGTCATAACCAACCTTCCTTCGTCAGCGGCCAGCCAATGTCGTCCTCCTAGCTGGCACAACCTCCGGCGGTCTCCTCGGCGTCACTTCCGCTGACTGTGCGGGCGGCGGACCGCTCTCGAGCGGGTTTGCGAGAATATCGGCGTAGATCTTCTCGGCACTGTCCATGAAATGCGACGACGCAGTCTTCCTCAACAACGACGCGGTGTCCGTCACGGAAGAGTCGGTCTTCCGCAAAATAGACTGCCTTCGGTCCGCACTGGGCGTCGGCAGTTCCCCCTGCTGCTGGCATGGGGTATCGAGGTCTTCTTTCTCCGTGTCCAGGGCGATTGCGCCAGCGGCAGTCGTGACCGTTTCCTCGACGTCCGGCGGCCCAGCTTGGTCCTGTTGGGTGGGAGCTTGGTCCTGTTGGGTGGGAGCTTGGTCCTGTTGGGCGGGACCTTGCCCAGATTCCTTGGGATACTTAGCCTGTTCCTTGGACTCTTTAGCAATGTAGCTCACGATTGCCCGGTCAAGCGCGGCGTTGACCGCTCTCTCTTCTCGATGAGCTCGCCGTCTGAGTCTGCGGATCCTGAGTCTCCGGTGAAGAAGGTAGAGGTAGACAGCAAGCAAGGTAAGCAGAGATGATGCGATGATCGAGACCGAGAGGGTTAGGGCAAAGACGGGGCGAGGGATGCGTTTGTCCATCAGCGTGTTTTGAGTTGGTGGCTTTCCCTCTGTGTCAGCCAAGAGGTGTTGCAAGCTACCGGATAAAGGCTCACCCCTCGAGCAGCCGATGTTTTTGCCGCTGACAGGGCACTCGAGGCTGAGGCCTGGACGGCGGCGACTGCGTTGGACGCGGAGGTCTGAGCAGCCAGAACTGCACTGGACGCTGAGGCAGCGATGCTTGCGGTCGCGGTTTGTAAGCTGGTTAATGATGATTCCAACTCACTAGAGAGTGAATCTGCGCTGGAAGTTGCAGATTCAAGTGCCATTCGGAGGGAGTTGATGCTCCCCATCAGAATGCCCATGTCCATAGGCTGGACCCGGGGCTGCAGGGTCGTAAGCGCCGGATATGATGTGGGATACCCACATTGAATGACGCGGGGCGTGGGCGTGGGAGTCAGTGTCGGCGTTGATGCTAGTACTCGGTCCATCTCTCCTCCAGATCCGCGAAAGTAGCCTGTCGACAACGCCGTGGCGAGGCGCAGATCACGCTCGAGCGTCCTCGTCTATCCCAACAGCGATACTTACGGGCCGCATCACGCGACAGCTCCCACGAGGGATTGAAGCCGGGGGAACACCAGCACCAAGTGCTGAAACAAAGATGCTGTGATATCGTAGGAGAAAGATGCAGAAAGGGTCCCGCCATTGTGAGAACTAGAAAAATACCTACCATCAAAGATAGAACGAGCCAGACCAGACGAACGGGAATGATGCAAAGTATACATCTAGAACGCAGCATCATTCCAATACAGCTGTTGATGAGCAACTGCGGCGCCGGATCACTCCTCCGGGTGGGTCTCCAAAGGCACGGTACTTCTCGGCCTGGGGTTTTCTGGAAGCCCGGTGCCGGTGGGCTGCGGTGAGGATAACCGCATCTCTGTTTCGTCGCCACCGGTGGACCAAATATGTCAGATGTTCATGGTATAAGCCGTTTACGATTATGGTATGCTGCCGCACTGACGGGGACGTGGTTGGGATGAAGACCACTGCTGGCTTGGCTCACGTGGGACGTGTAGCGCATGAGTCGAGGCTTCCCGATTCGGCATGCCGGACATGCTCGCGAAGCTGTGAAGCTTGATGGACTTCCATCTTGAGCGCAGCTGATCAGCGAAAGACGTCTTGCGACGTGATCTGCGGTCGATAACCTTGTCCCTGCCCACATCCCGGCGATGACAATGACTCGGTCCCTCGCATGGCGCCACGTGTTGAACAAACGGCGTATGGATGAGGAACGGACTTCCCGTCAGGAACTGTCAACCCAGCAAGGAGGAGCTGACGGCTGTCCGAGCGTGCTGCAGGTGGGGGACAAGAGGAAGGGAGGGATGAAGTTAAGATAAAGTTGGGGGGGGGGTTGTTTGCGGCAACCGATCAACACCCCCCAGCTGCCAGCTGGTTAACAGCTGGCGCAGGGCCGCCAGGGGACCCCGCCATCAAGGTGCCCAAACCCACCATCGTTGCATCTTCCATTAAGGCCGAGAAGCAGGTCCAGAACATCCGCCAACGCCCTTCGAGAACCCCTGGAGAAGCTATAGACCAACAACAAACTGCAACGATCCCCCATATTCCCCCTCCACGCGCCACACCTTCCTCCCCGCCAAAATGGCCACAATCGGCACACTCCAACGCCTCTCGGCCGCCTCCCTTTCCCAGATCCTCCTCGCCGCCCAGGAAGCAGCTGCAGCAGGCGACCCCACCATCGCCATTATCGACGTGCGAGACGATGGTAAGCATCCCCTCCTTCCCTCCCTTCCTCGCTCACCCTTCTCATCCTAACACCCTACCTTCGCTTTCAACCTCGCGCCTTCCATTTTCCCCCCCCCCCAAAACCAAAAAACAACACCCCAGAACAAAAAAAAAAAAAAAAAAAAAAAAAAAAAAAAAAAAACTCATCCCTCTTCTCCCGCCACTGACCACAACCCGCCCAGACTACATCGGCGGGCACATCAAAGGCTCGCAGAACGTGCCGTCGCGCACCCTCGACGCCATGCTGCCCACGCTCGTCCGGCAGCTGCAGGACAAGGAGACGGTGGTGTTCCACTGCGCGCTGTCGCAGCAGCGGGGGCCGGCAGCGGCGCTGAGGTACCTGCGTGAGAGGGAGAGGATCCTTGCCGCCGCCCAGGGGAAGCCGGCCGTTCAGGAGAGCTGCTCTGGTGAGGATGGTGCTGGTGCAGAGGGGAAGGGTGGTGATGGGAAGCAGAAGGAGATGAAGGAGCAGAAAGTTTTCGTGCTGGATCGTGGGTTTGTCGGTGGCAGGAGGCGTATGGGACGGACGAGCGGTGACGGAGGGGTACCGGAAGGAGCTGTGGGAGGATGGGTACTGGGTTAAGGGGGGGTGATTCCCGCGCTCAGATTCGAGCAAGTTGCGCTTATCGATACCCAACTGCGTTGAACAAAGAGCATTCGAGTTTTTGAGGGGAGCTGGACGGAAGGCATTTTTCCTCGAGTCCTTGTTCGGTAGCCCAACAATATTGAGCCTCGGAACGATCGAGTGGCGATGCAATGCTAGCAGCGCTATCTGGTAGGAATGGCTCCTGACCTACGCTCCAACCTCTGATTCGATCCCACTTCGACCGCCACTGATCCGTTCCCCCAAAGCCCTCCTTCCAAAGGCCTCCACCTTCAAGGAAAACCAGACACCTTTTTCAAACATTCCCCCTTATTAACCACCACTCTCGAGCTCCCCGAATCCCTCACCTGGCCCCTCGTCCATGTCTTCTTGCGCTTCTTGTCCGCGTGCTTACACCGCACCATGACCCGCTCAGCGTCTCTCGCAACCTCGCTGCACGGTTTGGAGATGGGTCTGTTGCCGTCGTTGCACCAGCTGATGGCCCCGTCCATGGTACACGCAATCCTGGTGCAGTTCCTGGCTTCGGCGTGGCAGTACCCAGGTCGACTGCGGAGCGAGTTGACTTGGTTCTTGACGGTGCGGTAGAAGGCGCGCTTGCCGAATTGCGGACCACACTCAGGGCTCTGGGTATTTTCACCAGTGAGTCGTTAGTTTGGGGGGGAAGGGGTTTGGGACTTGTCTGACGGGGTGGGAGGAGGGGAGGAGAGACGCACCCAGCTTGCTATCATCCGTCCCAGCGTAGGTTTCAGAGGACTAAGGCTTTCCAGTGCAGGGACAATATTGTCGTCTAATTCTGCGTCCTACGCGATTTCTTCGATATTGGCGGCGCGAGGGGCTACGGTAGCCTTCTCCTCGGCAGGCTCGATGTTGACGTGCTCAGCAGGCGCAGAGGGCTTGGTGTTTTCGTCGAATGCAACCTTGGGTCTCCAGCGGCGGGGGTCGTCGTTCGACCGTAAGTGATGGCAGCCTGTGGCTGAATCGCATGGTACATTTGGCGGCTGACTGCGTGAGAAAGGTTCGGTAGAGGAGGGAGGCGGGTCCTGCGACTGTGTTAGTACTTCGAGGACTGCTGGTGTTACGGGCGTAAGGAAATGCGCACCGTTGCAAGGACTGTCGTCCAGCCGAGAACGAAGGACAGTGCTGCAAGTGGGAGCTTCATGCTGGCTACGTGTGATCGCAAAGGGAAGAGTATGGTTTCTCAGTTCGGCAATCTGGTGGGTACCTTAAGGATGTTGAGGTGGGATGTGAAGTGGAAGGGGGTTCAGGGTTATCATTCGGCCCTAAGTCTTGATGGTCGAAGACTGAGTTGATTTCGCACCGTGGCACCTGCTGTCGATGCCTCACAACCTCCTATCGCGGCAGGCGCTGTCCTTGTTTTGGGGGGGGGAGCGGGGTTGATGGGGGCGCCACACAACCGAACAGAGGGCGCTTGTAGGAATTGCTGGTTATGAACTAGGAGCAAATCCGTGTCTTCTTCCCTCAAACGGTCGCTCATCCCGATTGGTTCGTCTCCTCCGCTTGCGGCTTGCCTCCTCATCGCTCTTAAGTCTGGGTTCTTGAAAACCGGAGCGGCCACAAACACAGTGCTCGTTGCCAGCGGAGCTTCCGTGTTCGCCAATGAGACGGATTCCCAGCGCAATCCTTCTGCAATGTAATAGTACCAAGTAATCCTTGGCCTTGTGAAAGTGATATGCCTGGATACTTCAAATTCAGAGAGAATGATTATAAGGCCGGATACTTGGCAGTCCAGTGCAACCACCCTTATCCCTTAACCAGGGTGAACAATTTGAAGTCGTAGTGCTGAAGGAATCGCCGTATCTGCGTTGATACTACGGTGGCGTCAGCCGAGTACTTAACCCACGTGGCCAAGATTCTAGACAGGCGTGTGTTATTGGTAGGCGGCAGGATCATGGAATCTGGTCAGCCTAGAGTTAACACATACTCTAATCAATAACCTTTCTGTTGGAAACAAGCGTGGTTGCGCCGTCAACAAGCATCCAGCCACGACGCAGCAGATTTTGTTCGCCGTTCCAACGCGGCTGGTTCAGTGTCGAGGAATATGTTGCACACCCGTCGGTTAGAGGCTGTAGTCACACATTTTCGGATGAGGCGCCATGGAAGCCACGCAAAAGTGTGGATTGGACAAAGAATGATAGAAAAGGAGTGTAGACTAGTGAGAGCTGCGACGCAGGGAAACAGTGAAGCAACGCTATCTAACTAAATGCAATGTGTAAGCAAGATACAGTGACAAAATGTGAAAGACTTGACACGCGCCCTCGTTCCTCCAGCCGATGGAAATTGCAAAACTTGAGCCCTACGCCGCTGACTATGCTTGACAACCTCAGAAATGCTCGCAGACATGCTTGAACAACAAAAGCCATCTGACTCCAATACAACCGCCTAAATGCTTCCCGGACGTGACAGCTTGAATTGAAAGGCGATTTAACGAAACGGAGACGGAGCGGCTAAGCAATCAGCGCGTCGTTCCTCCCGAACTCTGCTGTTGATACTTGAGCAACCCATCATGTTGACACCTTCAGAAGTGACTTACGCCACCAGACGGGTACGTGGTACCGCCGCTGGACGAGCCGCCGGAAGTAGAACCGGAGGTACTGCCGAAGTGGAACCGCCACCGGTAGAGGGGAAGACGACATCAGCTTGATGATGCTCAGCGCGGAACCGCGCTTGAGAATTTCGTTCCAGTTCTGGGATGGACTGCCGCTGCTGGAAGACATCGTATCGTGGGTATGGTGTTAAAGACCTGCTGTAGGCGGTGGCTACCGTGGTTTGACAACGAAAATGGTGAGAACGTAAAAGCGGAGAGAGTGCTCGGTTTGTTGTTGATGGTCGCTGACTGTGATGGAGAACAACACCGACAACACTGTCTAGCGTCCTGCTTATATGTCTGAAGATACCAAGCAGAACAGTGAGCGCTAGTCCTTGGGTTGAGCTCTGGAGTTTTCTCTAGTGGCAATGACTCTATGACCGGTACCCAAGTCGTTGCCTGGCCGGATTGATATTCCTTCGCCATTGCATTGCCGTGTAAACATGTCTGTTGTTTAGCTTGTAAGTTGTCATCTTGACCAATGGCTGGCAAAAGCTGGGAAAGTCGAGGCATAACGTTCCGGATGGTTGACTGAAAGGGCTTAGCGAATCCGGCAACCTGGAAGAGGATGCGGCGGACCAGCCAAGCATGGCCACCGAAGCCTCAGTCTCAGCTGCGCAGCGTTGCTGACTCCTCGGACGAGACCCAGATACTTAGGAGAGTCCGAGCAAGAATTCCGAGCACGTGAGCGGCTGGGAGCCATGACGGTGGCATCGGGCGGGCCCACCAGGGCTGTGCTCAGGCATCACATGAAACCAAGAGAAAAAGCATGAGAGGTGTGTATCATGTGCCTGGCGGTCCTTGAAGAAAAAGAACTCGCTTTTGCCTCTGAATGATGATGTTTCATGTGTGGTAGCATTTACATGACGCCTCAGAGCTCCGCGGACAATTGATTGACTTCGGCAGTGTCTGGTCCCGGAGCTGCGCCCAGGTGGGGCCGTGGGGGCCGGCCCGGCCGAGACTTGAATTGTCGGTGCTGCTTGCCGGGGGCCGACTCGGACAGTATATAAAATGCCGGATGTTGTTACAAGTCAGATCAAGGGCCCGCAAAACCCATCTATTCCAAGTTTCCATCTCGATAGACTTGCGACGGAGAGACAAACACGCTTGCTGCAGCCTGCTGTCTTGGCCCTTCGATCCTTCGCGCCGCTGCGGTTGTTGGCTGTGGCAAGCCGGAGACCCTGGCCGTAGGAATTAGCAGTGACCCACCGATGAGGGATTGTCTAGAAAGGGAAAAAAACGGTTTGAGCGTGCTGACGAGTCCAACGGCAGGACACTCCTGAAAGGAGGATGCGGCTCAAGCCCTTACCTGAGACCCAACGCTTTAGAGGAGACAACAGAACCAAGCAATACCATCGGCCTTCTTTGGGTTAATACCTTGGTAGGTTCGAGCGGCGCCATCAAATGGCTGAGTGTTGCTTGGCCGAGTCAAATCTAGGTACTAACAGGAGCAAAAGGGGGGGGGGGCGGGGGGCGGCGGGATTTGGCTCACTGATGCCATGGCAATACGTGACGAATGATTACCCCGGGGTCATCAAACAGACCAGAAACCGACCTACAGACCTGCAACATACTGACCTCAGACTGCTGTCCCGAGGTAGCCATTCGTCACGGTATCGCCAGGGCAGGGCGCAGCTGTCAGGTACGCTAGTAAGGTTGCCAGGTCTGTTGTTAGTACGGCAAGCCTCCGCCTCTCCCGGCTAAATAATTAGTGACGAAAAACAGAGTTGGAAAGCCGATACAACAGAAAGGTCGGAAACAAGAGGGTCAGGTATTTTGATAGAAAATCTTTTCCCAGGTCAAGCCAAGGTAATTGACTTCCTTGCACGTTCTGTCGAGGTTTTGGCGTCGTGACATAACTCTTCGGATAACGACGACGGTCAAGGTGCAATACCTGGCGACGAATTATTTATTGGAACTGTGGTTCGATCCGAGCTGGCTCTTTGCCCGAGTTGCATTCTTCCAAATGCACTTGAAGAATGAATCACTACTCTCCACTTGGATCATGTGCGCCAGGCTATTCATCATGGTTCTCCTGGCAGGTCCTTCCACTTGAAGAATTCTACTTCGGGTTGAATCCCGAGGGGCCAGTGGATCGCCAATCCCCTTCAGTTCGCCATCTCGTCTGTCTCGGCCAAGCATCAGATGAGAAACGTGGAACTTGTCCCCACCAACGGGTGAATCCCGCTCAGCAGCAAAACCACGAAATCGTCGGTGACGTGCATTGTAAGCCCCCCACGAGGCAACGAGGCACCCAATCGCAGTCGCATCCTCCACCGATGGACCACTATCGAAGTTGGGGGAATCTGCAATCACCTGTGGTGTCGTCTGCCCCAAAGTGTCCAATCAAGGGCCGTTTGCTAGGTACGTCGTCGGTACTTGACCCTTGCGCGCCAACCTCGACACGATCTGAGTTGAGCTAGAGTACCTGTGAGGGCCTGCCCAACCTCTTAAATCTCAGATCATCGTCGCCTGTTCGGGCTTGCCTTTCTCACTATCTTCTACTCTCTATCTCTCTAGACCGCACTGAGGGGCCAGCGGTGCCCGGAAACAATGCCCTATGCCTGTCCCTATAGTTAAACAATGCTGTTCTTGGCCCGCGGGCAGGCATAGGGCACCGTTTCCGGGCATCGTTCGCATCAGTGACTGCGTAGGAATTTTCTTTTGTTGTTTTCCTAGTCGAGGACCCTCCTTCTCGTTCCTGGGAACGCTGTGAGATTGCTCTCCCAATCTCTGACTATGCGCCGGCGCTGACTCTCGTTTCAGCTTTTGTTCTACCGACTTCGAAAGAATCTCGGCACTCCAGTTGCGGCGTCAGACCTCTGCGGCCGTTCAAGGTTCCCTGAAGAGACGGATACCAGCGTAGCGGGAGTTGACCATCTCGGTGGACAACAGGAGCCCTTACGCTTGGTGCTCGTTCTCGGCGACGTGTTGGAAGATATAGCCAATCTTATATCTTGTGGCACTTGGGCTTCTCTTGAAGGATTGTCAAGGATGGTGCGGTGTTGTGGATATATCCGGAGGTTTTGGTCGCGGTGATGGAAACGGAGGAGGCTGGCTTTGGAAGACTCGCTCGTGACTGTCACGGACAACGTGAGGATCCCGATACCTACTAATTGTGGGTTTCGAGCTTACACCCGGCGCAGCAGATTGGCGGCGGACCTCGCAGAACCGCCGTAAACAAAAGCTGCTACTCTTCGCACTCGACAACTTGACGTTCCGATTCAACATCGCAAAAAGACCTGCTTAAAGCTACTGTGCCTCACGGAGATACGCAATATCGGATCAGCATGGAGGCATCTCATCATTCCCTTCCCTGGACTTTGCCCTTTGGGGATGCCGAGGAGCTTGATGACCGGAACTTCGCGGATGCTGACCTAATCGACTCTGCCAACCTTTCGCAGGAGAACCTACTGACTCCATCTACGCCTTCCTCTGCAGATTTGCAGTCTGCGCTAAACTCGAACGGTGTTGGATTCTCTTTCGATGGCCAAGAGCCCCTGGACTGCGTCCCAGACATCGATGATCTTGGGGCCTACCGTCTATTCTGGAACAGACGCCCTCACCAGCAAGCTCTTCAAGCACCGCTTGCTGGACACCATCGTCAGGGCAGATGTCGGCTACGACAAGCTCGCAGACCACCTTTGAGAGTCCCTGCGAGTCTCCGGGTTTACTGATGGCAAAATCACCTGGAGCTCACCCCAACCCTCTCACCGATATAGCACAGAATTTTCCAGCCTGCCAATACAGAATTCAGGGCACTGATGCTATAAAGGCTAGGGCTACAGAACTGTGCACGATAATGGCCACAGGGGGCCCACAACCGAACCAAGCGAGCACCACCCCCCGTGAATTGACAATGCAAGGCAAACCACCTGGTGTCCCAGCGTATGTGTTTTTATTTTTGACTCCCTGTTGCTGGTCCGGTTGCGAACTAAGATTAAATCCCACAGAAGAGCATGGCGCCAGAGAATCAGGCCGGTCATATGTCCCGAGTGTGGCATGGGCTTTGACTACCAGCGCAACCTCACCAGGTATGTTGGCGACGTACATTCTGGGCGGCGGAAACCTCAACATACTTGCGACCAGTGCTCCAAGTCTTACTCAAGGCTCGCCCACTTGCAAAAACATCAACCATAAAGCATTGTCGACCAAAGAGGCCAAGAATGCAAAGAGGGCGGGTCTGACAAATACGAGAGACATCAAGAAGGCCGCGATGCCGACGGGCGGCGAGTGGGCGGGCAGAATGGGAGGGACTCAGGAAACACAACAGTGGGATTGGCAGCAGTAACAGAACGGTGTGGAAGTTGAGTGTTTCAATCTGTTTTTTGATTCTTTTTTTTTTCTTTCCGCTTGAGAGGGAACTGGTGGGAATGATGAAGTTGGGCACGAGGGAGTGAGAGGCACCACCCTGACTCTAGGGATTGGGGGGTTTAGAGGCTATTCTTGACTGGCGAGGTACGTTTAGGTGTCATGACTGTTATGAGCGAGTGGTTTTCTATTTTTTTCCCTTGCTCCAAGTCGTTTCCAAGCGCGAAGTCATTCCACAACTTGTCGAGTCTCAACTGGGAGAGAAAGCCACGGCCGCAGTCTCCCAGATGCAAGCTGATTTGGTCTCAAAGCCATATATCTCAGGAACCCTCGATTCATCGCCTTGAACTGACTCCGAGAAGCTCAGCTGCTTACACCGAGGTTGTACAACAGATGCAGCAGGATTTCTAGGCTCTCAAGCATCGACATCGGACAGTTTCCATTTCTTCGCAAACTTTCCCCATCGTGTCTCACATGCTTCCCACTCGTTCTCTGAACGCTGGTGCGCAAAGGACGGTAGGCAGAAGTTCGATGTGACACGAACAAGGCATTGGGTACCGCCAGGAGTCCCACGATTTTACACGAGCTTGATAATCCTCCCTGTGTTACATAAACGGTGGCTGGTGGCTAATGCTTACATGATGTGAGGCCTGAGGATGGCACGGTCGGTACAGCACACTCTCGGTTCGGGGCCCCACCCAGCCGGACCACTCTGGCGTGCACAACGCCGATTTGGGATCCACCTCTCCGGGTGGTCTCCGGGTCATCCATCTCGATGCATGGGAAGGTGGGCAGCAACAAATCCTCAGAAATTTCGAGCAACCAAGATAACATCTTTGGGTCTTAGGAGACAGGAGAGAGCGCTTTGCCTTCTGGCTAGCAGGATCCAGGCAGCCATCACCTCGATCGAATGTTCCACTGGACCTGAGATCGAAACCGAGATCCGTGGGGCACGCACTCCTCCGGCAGCTAACTACCGCTGCGGCTTGGCGCATTCAGCCCTGTAAAACGCCAAGGCGCCAAAACGACGCACGAACGGCGTCAGCGCCGAATCGCATTCTGCCCCGCGTTCTCGAGGTCGCGTCTCCAAGGCGCATCGCCAAACCGACCCAATTCGAAGTCGCGCGTATGCGACAACCCAGCTACGATCGCCATCAAACATGATGAGGTGACATTCCAGTCGATCTCTTTCCACACAACACCACACACCATGGCGCTTCCCCTCCCGCCAGGCCTGACCCACGCTGAGGTCGCCTTCCTGGCCGAAATGGCGCTCGTGACAGTCGTGCCGCGCCAGCGGTTGGAGAGCATCGACCTGCTAGGTGTAAGTTCCAATTTCCCGCCCACCCTCAGTCATCGCACCACCGGTACCCCGTCGATCAGATAGCCCAATCTACTTAGCAAAACTGACCCCAAGTCCTCTCTGCCAGGGCAAAACCCCGCCTCTGCGCCCTCCCCACCGCGCCGACCTGCCCCTCTGGCTCGCCTTGTTGCTCAAGAAACAACGCCGCGCTAACATTGTCCCACCCGCCTGGCTGCACCCCTCCTCCCTCGCCGACATCATACACCGCGAGACCAAAGACCATCCCACTGCCTTCTCCGACCCGCCCCCGCCCCCATCAAGAGCAGATCCTTCCAACCCCGGCCAGGCGCGGCGACAAGGCGGACAAGCTGCTGCTGCTGACGATGATGGGGGCTGATACTCTCGCCGCCCTTCCGGCCGTCATGCACCGCGGACGCGCCGGCGGGGTACTTGCCGTATCACTTCCTTGAAGTCGCCGAGGCGCTCCTGGCGCACGCCGGGGACGATGTCGCGTCGCTGGGAGCGTCGGCGGGCGAGGTGAGGGGATTGTTGAGGGATCTGGTGGAGGTCAGGGCCGCGAAAATGAGAGTAGTACCGCCCAGCTGGAGGGGTTCGGCGGCGGGTTGATGAGTTTGAGGGTGTGGGCGCGATGGAGCTGGCGGAGAGTAGGGGATTTGTGTTGGGGGTGGTGGGGGGTGAGGAAAATTGGCGCGAGCGCCGAGGCGGCGAGACGCGAAGAGGAGAGGAGGAATTGGGCGAGGGGGCGGAAGGGGAGAGTGATGAGGAGATGGGAATTTGAGGGGGACTTGGGGAAGGAGGTTCAAGGGGGACAGGGGACGAGGACGAGAATATCGACGACATATATTATGCAACCCCCTCTACGTGGGGTATCTACCAATCCAAAAGCAATACCCTTCTTGGCGCCTTCACTCTACTTTTACCAAACTTGCGTTCGGCTCTTACGCCTCTTTCGTGGTAACCTCCGCCTTGGAGTTCGCACCCACATCTGGCACCGTGGCATCCGGCCTCAAGCCTGATCGCCCGGCTCCGAGAGTGGCTCCCGATCCGAAATTTTCACTCGGGTTTGCCAATCTCTCGTCTGGCCTTGAGTTCATACTGTTGCCTTTCCTGGGGGAATCCGGCCCGAAGCTCGGTCGGGCACGAACAGGGCGAGTGGCAAGGCTGCCTGACATCGCCGCCGATGTGGCCGAGGTTGGTACGGAGTTGTTGAAGCATATGGTGGACGAAGCCGGTGGTGCTGCTGTTGCGCTCATTGCGGCGTCGACTGAGGCTGGCTATGGGCGTAGATAGCAGGCTGGTCCCGTCGCTGCGGCGGGTGAGGAGTTTGAGGAATCCGGGAGGGAGTTCGGTGTACCTTTGGTGGTTTGGGTTGCTGTTGGGTTCGGGACAGCTGCTGTGTTTGGGGTTGGGCTGTGTCTGGGGCTGCTGCTGCGTCTGCTGGGACTCGGGCTGCGTTTCTGGAAGGGTTGTGGGGTACACAGGCACCGTCGGCGGCTCTGGAGCTAGTACCGTGTCTTGGTATTGTGACAGACGCGGCTTCTCCAGGAGGATTCTGATGGTGGGGAAATCCAGTTCCGCTCTTTGCCCTGTTTGCCTGGCAGTTTGGAGCGCTGAGGTGGGGGAACGTCGTTATCGGGACGCTGGACCGAGTTTGCCTGTCTGAGCCGCTGCCGCCAGTGTTAGTGGAGTAAAGAAATCCCTTGAGGGAAGGTGATCGTGGGGTTGGAGGGATCTCATCATTCCCATCACCGCTTTCCGCTGTGGCATCGACGGCGCCAGCGGACCGGGAGTGGCGACTCTCACGTTCATCGTCGACCTCATTCCGCTCGTTAGTATCAGCGCCGACCGCATTAGTTACTCGAATATCGGAGGCCCGGTCCTCACCATCCGAGCCGGACTCGGAGTTTATCGACGAGGAGTCCTGTCCGCCTCCGCACGATCCTCCACCTTCACCCTTCACCCTCTTCAGAGACGAGAATTCGCCTGCGTTTGCAAGATCCTCGTCACTGAGGCCGTTCCGCCTCCTCTTTCGGTCCGACCCGCTCTCACGCCCAGAAGAGATGTCTTTCTTGGGCGGGTTTAGGGGTCAATCAGAGCATCAAAGTCAAGTATGTGGACGTCGAGCTTGCCACATACTTCCCTGTGGATGTTGCAAACACGGGCCATATCGGTCGGAATGTTGGGTACGGCGAGATATCTTCCTAACTCGGGTTCATCAGATGTGTTAGACTTCATGTCCTTTGACGCGTTGCCGGTTGAAGGAGGCGAAGATAGTAGCTTCGCTGGTTCCATTGGCGTCAGCGCCGGTCTTGTCTTCATCGGACTCACTGTCAGTGGTCTCATCTTGATCAGAGTCTTCATATTCGAACAAATCTTCCTCGTTATTCGTGTCATCGGTTCCAGGTCCGTCGCTCCCTGTGCTGTCATCCTCATCTCTGTCATTAATATCGCCACTGTCGTTGTCATCGCTGTTGCTGTTGCCATTGTCTTCATCAATATCCTGATCAGACTCGTCAGATCATGGACACGAGCAGCTGCTGGAGTCATGGGAGGAAGAGTCCCGGCCATAGTCGTTTGAAAAATAGCCCTCGTTGGCGTCGTCCGAAGATGAACCCTCCACCTTGCTTTCCGGGCTCGGAGCGCCCGACCTCAGAAAATGATGGGGGTTTTGTCCACGATAGTGCGCAACCGGCGCAGAGCGCCGAGCAGCTTGGAGTGGTGGGGAAGCAACATTGATGGACGGGAAGATGGGCGCAGGCTGGACAGAGGGAGGGTGAGCAGCAGGAGCTTGGACGACCGGAGCTGAGACAACAGCAGGTTGAGCAACAACGGGTTGATTGGCAGGAGCTGGGGCTGGTGCCTGAACAGGTTGGCCATCCAGCCTTTCCATATATCTGCCGTTGTTGTCCAGCCGCACCAGAGGGTCCGCCCCTGGCTGGGCGGCCCGGGACCGAGTCTGTCGAGGCTGAACGTCCCCGGCGTTACTGACACGGCCTCGGTACGATCGGGACATAAGGGACTCGACGGCGTCTATTGCTTATTCGGCCAGTTGCGCTGGCGCCACTCCTTCTTCTTGGCGGCATTGTGATCCAGTCGGCAATTGCTTGTTGGTGCCGCTCAATGGCGTTTCTTTGGAGTTGGTTAGTTGGGACAGGGCAAGGTTTGAAGACGAAAAAGGCTTCCCCTGTGTGTTCCACGCGAATGACGAGGAATCGAGAAACACTTGTTTCTTGATTCAGCCGAACAACATGGGACGTTCGTGTTGGTCCGTTCATATATCTTCTCACAATGCATTGCCTTTGTCCCGAGTTCTCCCCCATGCATCTCGTGATAAAGCTGAGTATTCGTAGGGAACGAATGGTGGAAGACATTGACCATTGGTTGACGAGAAACAAAGCTCTCGTCAAAGGGCAGGACGTTCCCTTCTCTGTAGAAGTTCGACTCTCTTTCGACTCTCTTCGTTGCGCTGCTCACAACTTGCCTAGCATTAGCAAGAAGCGCCGAACCATGGTCGAACACAATGTACCAGGGCCGGGACTAGGTATTTCGGGAGGGTGAAGTTATTTACCCCTAATTCGCATTCCGTACGAGCCCTCTTTGGCCTTGGCGGCAGCCCAACAAGCAGCAAGTTGTCAGCCGGCGTGTGGCCGCAAACAAGGGTATGTTCCCTTAAAATTCCTTGAATGCATTTGTTTTCGCCCTTTGTCTCATCTCTCCATGACCTAACCCAAATACCCCCCACACGCGGCTATTATTCCCGTGGGCCGCATCATCCCATGCGAAGTACTTTATCCCGCTTGACGCAGTTACCCGACTTTCCCTTTCCACCACAACACACAACTAAGCCCACCATCACACACCGACGCCAAACTTGAGCTCACCAACCCTCACCACAACAACCACAATGACAACATTCCCGCCGCTCAAACCATCCTACACCCCTCTTCACCACTCCTCCCAGCTGCTCTTCCCGTCATACCACCTCGACGCCCCCTCCTCCGAAGCGCAGCACCACCTCTCCCTCCTCTTCTCTCTCACCCTCACCTTCCTCACCCACTCATCCCTTTTCTGGACCGTAGCCTACTGGGTCCTCTCCCTCGTGCGCTTCGCCCTCGCGCCCCTCATCCCCTGCTCGCGGCTCCCCGCCGTTCCTGTGCCAGCCGCCCTCTCTCCGCCGCCAAATGGGCTTGTGTCGCCGTATTGGGCGACGCTGCATGGTCTAAGGGCAGAGATGAGGAGGAATATCAACGCGGCGAGGGTCGCGGCGGGAAGTTATGTGCTGGGGCTGGTGGTGTTGGCGCGGATGCCGCGTGAGACTGGGGAGGAACTTTATGAATTGTTGTTTGGGCAGGTGCTTCCGTGGTTGGTGTTGGTATTGTTTAACGTCCTGATGCTCGGGGTGGTGGTGAGGCTGTGGGCGTTGAAGGGGTTGTTGAAGGGGTTGGCGATGAGGTTTGGGAAGCGGTAGACAAAGCGGCGAGAGAGGTGTGGGACGGAGTTGGGGATATTTTCTGCTGAGGCATTGGATGCGGATATTGGCGGGTTTGCGGTGTTCGTGTTTGTGTTGCTTGTGCAGGGGCAGAAGTTCAGTTTTGGGGAGGTTTGTGAGGAGATGTTGGCGTGGTGTCGTTGAAGGTCGCAACGGCGATGTATATCATTGGGGATGTAGCGAGGGATGTGGCATGGTTGTTCGAGGAGAAGTACTGAGGCTCGATTGACAAGAACCATCCTGTAAGCTGAGAGGATAATAGAGTTACCACATAACAGAAGACCGGTGTTCTCGGATTGGTCATGGCTCACGAGGGCTGTTGTCCAAGGCTTTTCGGCGTGCCAAGTACACCAACCATCCCAGTGGTTCGTCCCGACAAAGCCTATGTAGCTAGTGACCCAACTTGGTCTCTCTCCACCGCAGTAAAACAATCAGACTCCAGGGTATCTAGAAACCCTTATGCCTTCGCCGCCTGGCCTGCGTGCGTAATCCCATTGGCCCCGGTCTCAATAACCTTATACCCATCCGCATTCCCCTCTCCCACGGCCGCTCTCTCATACGCATCATCACTCCTATCACACAGCACCTTGATATCCTCATCACTTAACACCTCCTTATCCCCTGAAAATTTATACACCTGCCCATCCTTCAGCAGCAACGCCCTAAGCGTCTCCCTGTCCAGATCCTCCTGCATGTCAATCTTCTGCCCCATCGTCCTGAACCCGCCTTTCTTGATCACCAACTTCTCCAACCTCCGCTTAGCATCCGCGCTCATGAGCAGCTCCTCCTCAACCGTTCCCTTGGTCGCCAACCGGTACACAATCACCGGTCTCGTCTGGCCAATGCGGTGGCGCGGTCCTGCGCTTGCAGGTCCTGCTGCGGGTTCCAGTCGCTGTCGAACAAGATCACCGTGTCCGCGCTGGCGAGGTTGATGCCCTGCCCACCAGCGCGGGTGGACAGCAAGAATATCTTGAGCTTGGGGTTGGTGTTGAACTCGTGGATCTGCGCGCGGCGGTCCTCCTGGGAGACGCCGCCGTCGATGCGGCAGACAGGCCACCTGCGCAGCTCGGTGCAGTAGTCCTCGAGGATGTCGAGCTGGGTCTTGAACTGCGAGAAGATGAGGACCTTGTGGCCGCGCTCGAAAAGGGCGGGGAGCAGGCGGTCCAGGAGGAGCATCTTGCCGGAGGCGGTCACGATGCTCTCATCAATCGGCAGGCCCGAGTCGCTCGCCCAGGGGTTGTAAAAGTTGTGAGGGCTGTTGCAGACGAGGCGGAGCTGCAAGAGAGGGTTGCCAAGTTTTTTGTTGGCGATTTCTCGTTCTGTAAGCAGTCAGCAGGTGATCCGTTCAGGGGTACGAGGAGAACTTACTTGCAAGCTCGAGGGTTTGAGCGCGCTCGAATTCTTCGGCGTCGACTGCGGTCCTAAGCTCTTCAACCTCCTCTTCGTTCATCTCGTTGGCGAGCTTGGCTTCAAACTCGTCGTCGTCCAGCAAATCCTCATCTGAATCGGCCTCCTTGTACGTATGTCTCCCCCTTCTGGGCCGACCGCGGGTACTGGCAGGTGTTGACTGTTTGCTTGACTTAGCACTCTTTGCGGCCGACGACTCTGATGTCGGTGGGTTCTTCCTCTTCGTTTCTCTCTTTGCCAACTTCGGTGGCGGCTCGGCAGCAGTCTGCTTCGTGGCAGTGGCAGCCTTCGGCGGCCGACCCCGGGGTCGCTTGCCCATCATCAACGCAAAAGCGTTTGTGGCTGCCGGGGCGCCATCCTCTGCCTTCGACTCCTCCTCAGCCTCTGGTTCCCTCTTGACACTGCTTGACCAGGAAGACCGGGTGCTGCGGGCGGGTGAGGTTGCCTTGCTGTTGGTGGTCCCTGTGAGCCGCTCAACGACCTTGCTCTCCAGATACGCCCTTGTATCCATGTTCTTGTCGTTGATGACGTTGTACAAATCCGTCTGCTCCTTGGTCATGGGTGCATACAAAACGTATTCGCGCTTCTTTGGGAGGTACTTGGCTACGTCCGCCTTGATCCTGCGAAGAAGCAGGGGCTGCAGCACAATGTGCATCTTCTTAACGAGCTCCTGCTTTGTCTTGTCGGCGATGAACTCTTCGGTTCCCTCATCGTCCTCCAGATCGCTGAAGTCAAACCAGCTCTCGAAAGCTTCCCAGTCGCGGAAGATCTTGGGCAGCAAGAAGTTAAGCAGCGACCACAGTTCCTTCAGGTTGTTCTGCAGTGGGGTGCCGGTAATAAGAAGACGAGTGGCCGACGTGAACGACTTGAGCTCGCGGAAGAGCTTCGAGTCAAAGTTCTTCATGCGATGGCCCTCGTCGATGATGATGAACTCCAGTTGATCTTGGACAGAGCGGCACGGTCCTTGAGAACCATCTCGTAACTGGTGCACACCACCGGAAACTTCTCGGTCGGCCGCCCGCCGTGGAGATGGCGCATGATCTTGGTCTTGAAGATCTCATTACGCTGCTGTGGCGTCCCGTGGTACATAACAACCGGGATTGAGGGAACCCATTGGTGGAACTCGTCCAGCCAGTTGGAGAGTGTACTCAGTGGGGCGACGATGAGGTGAGGCCCGAGGTAGTTCTCTTGCTCGCGCAGGAGGGCAATCAGGGATATTGTCTGGACGGTTTTACCTGGAGCATGTCAGCGCTGAGTATTTCTTAGTTTAGCCAATTGACATACCCAATCCCATCTCGTCTGCAAGAATGCCACTCATCCCTTGGATACAAATCTCGTACATCCATGTCAATCCTTCCAGCTGGTAGTCCCTCATGGTGCCACCAACCAGGCACTTCGGCTGTTTTGCCATGGTCAAATCGTGCTCGCCAAGCGTCTTGCCGTCCAAGGAAGTGCCCACGCGCCCCAGCACCTTTGTCTTGTTCGTCAGGATACTGCTGAATGCGGCACTCTGGGCAAGGAGCTGGTCGAGATCCTTGGCCTTTGCTTCGCGCTCCTCCTTGCTCAGCACGCGTTTCTTCCACTTCTTCCTCCGCTTTTCTTCCGCCTTGTTGTTCTCTGCGCGCGCCTTCTCCTCCTCTTCGGCGAGGATTTGCTCCTCCCGCAACTTGGTGTAGCTCATCTTCGGCTTTTCCATTGTCGCGCTGGAAGGAGAAGATGGCGGAGGAGACGAGGGTGCGCTTGTTGGAAGTCGTGAAGGTGAGCTGCCGGATTCGCCATCGGATGATGAAACGTAGGGCATTGTTGTAAAGTTAGTACCGTCCAGCAAAGACGCGCCAGGACGGAAGTTGTGCAATCCACGGAGGATGATAGGATGGAATGGGGACGCGACTGAGAGTCGAGATTGAACGTGTATTAACAATTACTACAGCAGAGTTTAGACCGCATAGAAACAGCCCGGCAACTGTGAGAGATTTTTCTTTGCGACAACAAAAGATAGTGAACGTGTTTGGAGATGAGAATGGGAAAAGGAAAGGGACGGAAGTGGAGCTGTCAATCAAGGGCGCGATCCACGCGACCGGGGATCGCCACTGAAAATCGAAGAGCGCGTCCAAAGCCTTCGCGCAATCACGAGCCAGGGACAGCCATTAAACATTGTGCGCACAGACCTCTTGGCTGGCCCACTCGTCCGAAGCCCAAGGCTGCCCCTCGCTTGAGTCAACTGTTGCCCCGCATTTTTCTGCGACAAAAAGGTTTGGATTGCACCCCACCATTGCCCGACAAGCTCAACACCACACCCAATAAAGCCCAAGTCCCTTGCCACTGCTTCAGTCTTTTTTCCCCGGCGTCTCTCGTTCAATCCGCCAAACTGTTTTCCCTTCGAGCCGTCGCCCGCCCCGCAGCCGCTCTGCGAAGCGCTTCCTCTCTGCGTCAAGTATACCGGCCTCTCAACACAGTCTCTCTCTCCGACCCGCGCATCATGGCCGCTCTCGACGCCCAGAAGTACACTCCCGCCGAGGAGTCTGAGATTCAGACCTGGCTCGACAAGGCTCAGTCACTCAAGGTCGCGCCCTCAGACGCGCTTCTCGACACTCTCAACGCCGACCTCGCGACCCGCGCGACCGCCATCGGCACCAAGCCGAGCAAGGCTGATATTGCCCTCTACGAGGCCCTCGCCCCGCTCGTCAAGGCCTGGACCCGGAGCAGCGCACCGGCGAGAAGGGCCGCCCAAACATCGTCCGTCTCGTTGACTTCGTCCAGAACAGCCCGTTCTTCGGCCTTAACATCCCGGACGCCGACAAGGTCCAGGTCAATGCCGACGAGATTCTCTACGTCAAGCCGCCTGTCGACGCCAAGGCTGAGAAGGAGCGGCTGAAGAAGAGAGAAAGCCGCCGCCGTGCTGCTGCTGCTGAGGGCAAGACACTCGTTGACCGGACAAAGGAGGCTGCTGGCGCCGTCGTCGAGAAGGCTGCCGAGGTGAAGGCAAGGTTGTCGAGGCGGTCGCCGGCGAGGGTAACCAGAAGAAGCAGAAAAAGGAGAAGAAGGAGCGTGCCCCCAAGCAGCCCGCCCCTCCCCCGGCGCCGACCGTCATGTCCCCCTGCCTGATCGACCTGCGTGTGGGGCACATTCTCAAGGCGATCAAGCACCCCGAAGCCGACTCCCTCTACGTCTCGACCATCGCCATGGTGACAAACCCGGCACCGAGGACACGACCGAGTTTTGAGGGCCAGGTATGCCGGACAGTGTGCTCTGGCCTCAACGGGCTGGTGCCCCTCGAGGAGATGCAGGGCCGCAAGGTTGTCGTTGTATGCAACCTCAAGCCCGTCAAGATGCGTGGCATCAAGTCGTCTGCCATGGTGCTCGCCGCGTCGCCGCGCCTCAAGGAGGGCGAGGCCGACGACCACAAGGGCCCTGTAGAGCTCGTGAACCCGCCTACGAACGCCAAGGCCGGCGAGCGGGTGTATTTTGAGGGTTGGCAGGGCGAGCCCGAGAAGGTGCTAAACCCCAAGAAGAAGATCTGGGAGACCTTCCAGCCTGGCTTCAACCACCACGGATGCGCTCGAGGTGGCGTTTGATGCTGGTGTTGTTGAGGCGCTGGAGGGCAAGACCGGGCTAGGCAGGCTGGTGACCGAGAGCGGCGGTGTCTGCACGGTCGCCAGCTTAAAGGGTGCTCAGGTCCGGTAAGGTGTTGGAGTTATGGGTACGGAGAATTACAGCGATATAGCATGTTCTGCGATGATAGACGCGCAAATAGAGCATTGTTCAAGCTACCAAACGGTCGAGCACGAGGTGGTCAGACTTCCAGAACACTTCCTTCTCTCTCCAACCGTCTTCCCCTTTTCGCCCCTTAGCAACAATAAGCGTCGCAGTGGCGGTGACAATACCACCGCCCGGCAGCGTCTTGCTGCACCCAGTGGTGACCGTCACGGTCTCCGTCGGGATCACACACCCGGTCACACAGCCAGGGCAGGGCTTGGTTACCGTCTTGGTCGGCGTCGACGGGCAGCAGTCGGTGCTATCCCCGTGTTAGCCACCGCTCATCCCGTCCTCGATTTCACCCCCCTCCCGTCTCTTTCCCCATCATCACATGGGAAACACTTACCTGCAGGGAACAGAAGTCGTCGTAACCTTGATGTACAACGGACACATGAGGGGGTCCGTCGGCGTCGGGCACTTGGTCGGCTTGCACTTCGCTGTGGTCGTCGTCGTCGCCGTGTAGCAGGTCGGCGTCTTCAGCACGCCGTCGACGAACTTAATGCAGGTTGGGGGGAATGTTGGGTGAACGTTGCTGGGGAGGCCGCCGCCACCGGGGAGGGTCAGAATCGGGAGATCCTGGGGATCGGGAGCGGGAGCGGGAGCTGAAGAGCTAGAAGGCGGGGAGATGGGGTTTAGTGATGGAGAGAAAGCGGCTGTGGGGCAGGGGAAAGGGGCGTACCAGATGCCTGAGAGTAGGCCGAGGAGGAAGAGATTGTTGGAGAGCTGCATCTTGGAGGATATCCCGAGCAAATGAAGCAAACTCGTAAGTCTTACAACTGCAAGTAGTAGAATTTGATGTCCGTCGGAAAATCCACCAAGTCCTCTTCAGGAGCTCTGTTCTGGAAAGGTCGGCCCTTAAATATTTTCTACGGTTGACCACACTCGCCAGCCCGTTCTTCAGGGCCGGTTCCCAAGTTACCCTTACATCTCGACTACTAACTCACCCAACCTCGAAATGACATCTCGCTTCGAGCGCGCTGCAAGGTTCTCGTCCATGTGGTTACTGTCCCGGACCGCACCCCTCAGGGAACGAGTCGCATCACCCAAACAACCTACCACGCAAAGGAATGTTTGCCTCCGTCTTGATAAACCCTTCTTCCACTTGCCTGTTCACACACAACGTGACAGCACAGCATCTCCTTCCCGTCACAAGCTTGCAACGGTACTGTAAACCCATCATGCCCGTATGTAATATCCAACACCCATGTTCCCCCCAGACTACAAAGACAAAAATAGCAACAACCCCAATACACTCCAGCAACTCCCAACCCGGAACCCGGTTTTGCCCCTACAGACGGGCATTCATCCACCGTTTGCACCTCATTTCGGAGCCGTGGCCAGGGGCCCCATCACCCCAAAGGGGTAGCACTGTATAATATACCCTTATTACATTTATGAAGCAGCGGCTGAATTCACGGCCGCCAAGCCAAGAAAGGGCGCAAGTTCAACCCATGCCCGACGTTCCTGGATCCAGTCCCGCAGCCGGTGATGGGGCCCAGAGACCCGGCATTTAGGCATTGCGGGGAACGGAATCCGGGGAGGCGTATGTTCGTCAGCCTGAGATTTGTGATGTTTGCCCCCGCGAGCGTGGCCGGTTCATTCTCCTCTCTCCATCTTATTTTCAGCAAGGAACTTCTCGGCGGGTACCGGCTACGGACCCAACGACCAAAGGTAAAATGCGGAGAATGCCAGCGTTTGAGGGAACGATCGTAGAAATCGAGGCGCGAGGCGACGCGTTCCGGCATGATGGGAGATACATCTGGCTCATATTAACATCTTGATCAACTCTCTTTCCGCTTTAGCGCTCTCTATTCTACAGCGTCTCGTCTAGAGGTAGGGTAGATCACACTCTCCATCAACACATATAACGTACATACAACCATGCAACGACTGAAAGAGAATCAACCCCATCTTCTCGCGAACGCCATGCCGAACCCCCGCCATGCTCGCAACGCCGCAAGAAGCCAACCGCCGGAGAGAATGCAAACTTTCTTGTAATATACAAAACCAACCCCTTCAGATCATATCATCGCCGCTGTGGCCGAACGCTCGCGCAGCAACAAAGGGGTTCTACAGTACTGTCTCTCAGGAGAAGAAGTACTTACTCTCCTTGAGCTGTTTCACGTCAAAGTCCCCCTTCTTTGGAATCTCGGGGAACGTCAGTGGCAGCCAGATGGAGATCATGGGTTTCTTCGTCCTGGTGTTGGCCGAGCGCGACGCCTTGTTCATCTCCATGACGAAGTAGTTGGTGCCGTGGAGCTCGGCCAAGTTCCTGCCAAACTTCTCGGCGCCCTCCACTGTGTGCGGCGGCTTCTCGCTCACGAGCGGCACATCCGACACTCCCGCGCCCGACGCGCTCGACGTGCTGCTGTCGCCGTCGATGTCACCGCCATCATGTGACCCGCCGATGGCACCCTCCACGGGCCCGTCGTCTTCGTCGCCTGCGAGGAGCTCGCCAGGCTCGAGGTCTGGCGCCACCATGTCGGGCGTGGCCATCGACTCGAAGATACTCGCGGGTGTGACCATCTCCCTGCCCTGGCGGACCTCCTCCGGGTCCATCGACCGAAGAAGTTCTGGCGCTTCCTCTCTTGCAGCAGTTCGTCCTTGATGGTCAACTTGGCCTTCTTCCGGTGCGCTTGGATCGCCTTGGCGACGTCGGAGGTTTGGTCAATCCTGGCGCGGTAAATGCATCCGCGGTACCTCGCTTCAAATTCGGCCTTGAGGCGGCCAATGACATCCTCGGAGTGGATGCGGATGAAGGAGTCGCGAATGACCTTGTTCATGGCGTCAACGTCGGCGGCGTGGGTCCAGAAGGAGTCGTGGACGGCCGCGAAGGTGAGACCGATGGCGTTGCATTCGAGCGCCGAGCATCATGTGGCTGGCATCGAGAGAGTGGATGAAGTTGGGCGGGAAGGCTTGGAGCTGCTTCCTGCGGTTGACAGGGTCGTCCCTGTCGGCGGCCGTCAGGATCAGGTCTTGGAGACAGGTGGAGATCATGCGGGTGCCGCTCTTCCTGTACGGTTGCACGACGGGCATCCGCAGGGGTGTCGTCCAGACGAGCGTGTTGCGGAAGAGACTGGTAAACTCGTCTTCTGGTTTGGTTGCGGCGGCGCTCTTTTTCTTCTTGGCGACGACCTCGCCGGAAGCCTCGGCCAGCCGGTCGAGCTGCTCCGGCGTCATGGCCCGACACACACGACCCCCAATCTCGCCGAGCCAGTGCTGAATGTCATGAGCACCGCGGAACATGGTTGACAGCGCTAGAAACACCTTGGAAGCGATGTACGAAGCCAGCACAGTTGAGCCGATGCCAGTCTCCCTCTCGATGTTCGGATAGAGTGAATCCAGCTGCTTCTGGACCTGCTTCTTGGCGCCGACAAAGGTGACACCGTAGACGTTGGTCATGACCGTCTGCTTGACAACCTTCCTCGTGATTTTGCCATCGAGAGCCTTGCCGAAAGCGTCGCCCTTCGCCTTGTCCTTGGCAATATGCTCCTGGACCAACTGCGCGACGGCGGAGTAAACATCGGCGGGCCGATCTCCGGGAATGAGATTTACCTGCTGCGGCCCCACGTGTCACCACCAAGAGCAGCGTAGTGCTGCAACCCGTTGCATGTGCCGTCCTGGTGGACGGGGAGGTGTGAAACGTACGCGGTGGGGTCCGGGGACGACAGTGCCGCCTTGAGCTCAAAGCATGTCGCCAGGCACTGCCATGGATCCCCGCGTCGAGCCACCAACGCTTCCCCGTCAGCGGGTGATCAGCCGAGTCGAAGATGTTCTCCAGGTTCTTGGTCGCAAAGTCTTCACGCTCCTGGAGGCTAGCCTTGTCGAATCCAAAAACGTTGGAGAGGTGGACCTTCAGCCACCGCAGGCCCGCTTCTCCGAGGGGCTTGCCCTTAGCAAAGATCAACAGACCGCGCATGTGGTCGGCACCCATATGGTTCAGATAGGTCGGGAGCGGATAGGCGCGTCCGCGAAAGTCGAGATTGTGGGGGAAGTAGAAGGTTTGGTCCCGGAAGGCGCGGGCAATCTCGAGCTGGAAGTTCTGGAAGCAGCGGACCGAGTGCAAGCCCGACCTCTCGTTTTCGGCGGCCTTGACCGCCCTCAGCCAGAGACGCTTCTGCATCGGATCGTCGGTCGAATCGGGTTCCGGGGAGTTGGGATCTTGGGGTCCAGGGCCGGCAAGTTCGCGAGTTCCTCTCCTGTGTTCCAAGCTTCCAGCATCACGTCGAACACGGGACGATTGATCCTCCACGCGGTTTTGCCCAGCACATCCAGGCCGCGCATCATCTGCTCCATATCTCCTCGCTCGATGGCGGCCTCGGCGTAGATGCGCTGATCCTTTTCGTGGTGTTCTTCGGCGGATGAGCGCGCTCTCGGATTCGAAGAAGCCCCCCTTGTCAAACTTGGTCCACGGGACCGGCTCGACGACCATCGGCAGATGGCGAGCAAGAGCCTCACCTCTCGGCTCTCTCTTCATCAGATCCACCAACGCGCGATTGGGCAAAATCACACCGATCTTCCTGCCCTTCTTGAGCTGCACAGAATGGGTGAAAGCTGGCTGGGATTGCGTCACTCTTTCCTTGGTCTCTGGGTGCTCCCGAACAACGGTCAGTTTTGCGGTGTCGATGATGGCGCCGAGTAACACGGCGCCGAATTTCGCCCTGATGGCCAACGGCCAGCGAACCTCTGTGGGCTCAGTCGACTGCTCAGCAGTGGCAGGAACAGCACTACCGCTGGCAGAAACGGCTTGAGCTGGCGCCTGAGACGTGCTCTGGAGCTCCTTGGCCCCGATATCGTTTTGCCGCATCAGCTGCCGGGCATTCTTCTGCTTCTTCGTTTTCGCCCTCGAGTTCGGGAGGGAGGCAGCCAAGGTGTGAGATCGGATATCCTCCTCGGCGATCTTGGCCAGCTGCTGCACCATGTTGGAGACAGGTACGCCCCTGTCAGCGCCGTGCATGGCGAGCAGGCTGAGGGTACTCAGGATGGTAACAGCGGCAAGGCGGTGTGCGGGCGCCCGCAGAAGATGTGGTCCGTACAGGCAACGGTCCAGGTCCTCTTGCGACTTCGGCCTCTGCGCCACTCAACCTTGGCTTGCTCCTCGGCGAGCCGAGCCTCAAGCGCCCGATGCCAGTCGTACAGCTTCGAGTTCAGGGAGGGGGCCGCGATCTGCGCATTGAGACCCAGACTCATGAGCGTTTCGTTCTCGTTCCGCCACCGGGCGATGGCGGCCTCGACGCAGTCCCTCTCTAGCTTGGCCTGGACTTCACGGCGCTGCGAATGGGGAAGGCTCGCGATGTCCAAGCCCTCCGGAAGTTCTGAAAACAAGGAGAGTGTTGCCTTCAGCGACTTGAGACCCATACCCTTCTGTGGCGTGCTGAGGACTTCGGGAGCGCCTGTCGGGGCCTTGGTGGATCCGCTCTGACTGGTCTGGTCCTCCGGATCCCCGGAGCCGCTGCTTTCTTCACACGCAGCTTCAGCCTCGTCAGAAGCAGAGACGCCCTCGGGAACGTAGTAGGCAGGGCAGATTGCGGCAATCATTTGAAGGTCCTCGTCGGTGAGAACATTGCCCAGATCCAGGGGCTCCGAAGCGTTTTGCTGGGGCATCATTCCCATGTAGCGGTCGATTCGGGCCCTTTGCGTCTCGCCGGTCGAGGTAAGGAGCGTCGTCTTCAGCATGTAGGCGATAGTGATGGGGGTAATGGGTAGGTTGGCGGCGCGAATGTGGAGCTCAAACCACTTGTGAACTGCTTCGGCCTTCTCGTTGTCGGGCTCAGCAATGAGCTGGGCGACTCGGCCCTCCAAGTACTGGTTGTGAAGCTCCATTTTCTTGTGGGGGTCCAGGATGGTCATCTTCTCGAAGCGCTTGAGCACCAGAGCAGCGCGATCGAGTCTGCCGACCTGCACGCAAGCCTCAAAGACTGACAGCATCTCATCGTGGTCGCCGGGGATACCGTAGGGATTGATTGCGCTGTCTGGGAGGGTACGCCTTCTGCTCGTTAACAACCAAGGGCGACGAGGTATCGAATGGTCGGATCGCATATAGTGGTAGGTGCGAGTCCTGCTGGGTCTGGTATTGGGGCCTGAGGCCGGGTGAAGCCGTTCGAACGGGACATCGTCGGCGAACCGATGCTCCTCGAGCGCCGTAGCCAGGTTCCGCTCAAAGCCGACGAGCGCGCGGAAGGATTTCCTCTTCCATGGCCGGGCATCCGTCCCCGTTGTGAGGACCCGCGTGGTCTCAGCCGGACGGGGAGGGTTCGCGGCGCTGCATCTCGGAGAAAGGCGGAGAGGACTGGAGGCGAGGAGATGGCGCGTAGGGAGGGTGTGTCGTGTGGCGCCAGAGCGGACGAGCATCTTGGCGGAGAGGTAGGGGCGTGCGTGCGCGACAATCGCGTTTTTCCTCGTTCCTGAGGCGCCCCGGGGAGAAAGTAAGGGGGATGGGAGGGATGAGGGAGAGGTAGGCTTCAACAGAGGGAGCAAGATCTGCTGATAGCCGGGCTGTGATCAATTCATTAAACAAATAATAAAATGTAATAACACAAAAAAAGTGAGAGTCGGAGACTCTTGTACAGAAAGAAGGCCGCTGTCAACTCGATCGGGACGGAGGACAGCACATTCGATCGTCGTTGAAGCTGGGGGATGGAGAATCGCCCTGTGCTTTTTTGGACCGAAGAAACTCGACAAGAGTCGAAGGCTCAAAAAATTGGCCTCCAGTCGTCTGGACCAGTGGAGCACGCGTCCCTTCTCGAAAAAATGCTGCGGTAGGCGTGTTTGATTGGACAGTTTCTTAGCTTCTCCACCCGCTAAAGAGACCAAAGGTGGAGCATCGGCTTTTTGCCCGCCAAGAGAATCCCCACACGCAAACTCCCACTCCTGCTTCCGCGAGGAAGGAAGGGACGTACTGACACAGGACATCAACCTCCAGTCCTCCACTCATCTGCAGGTCAATCTCTTAACCCTCAATTCACAAACACCCGCCATTTTTTCGAACGCCAACAGCAGCAATGGCACCCGCTTCAGCCTTGCGGGCTGCCCTGCTCGGCCTGCAGTCTGTCAGCGCTGCGGCTCTTCATTGGCAATATGGCAGAGGCCCACGCCCGCACGACTGTGGCAGCGATTGAGAGCAGCAGACGCCTCGCTCCCTCCCCTGCCTCGACATTCTCGACCTTCCGACCCACCGTGCGTCTTCTAGGAAGCCCTGCGATTGAAGAGGGGCTCAACGATCAGCGTAACAATGGCGAAAAAACCGCGGAGGCATCACCGGAGACCGACGCCTTAGACACGCCCTGGTACCTCCAGGTCGAAGCCCCAGACACCCGACCCTGCTGCACGAGCCACACCACTACCGAACATCCCCGAGGGGTCGCCCAAGCTGATGGAGCCTCTGGTCCAGTTTGTCGCAGACGAATTGGGCTTGGACGACCTGTCGCTGCTCGACCTCCGCGAGATGGACCCGCCACCGGCGCTGGGCCCGGACCTGATTATGCTGTTCGGCACGGCCGCAGCGAGCGGCATCTGCATGTCTCGGCGGACCGGCTGGTGCGGTGGCTGCGCGGGCGCGGCGTCACGGCCAGCGCGGACGGCCTGCTGGGGCGCAACGAGCTGAAGATCAAGCTGAGGCGGATTGCACGCAAGGCGAAGCTGCTGGGCAGTTCTGGTGTGCCGCGCGGCGGCGACGATGGCATCAGCACAGGTTGGATTTGTGTCAATCTTGGGCTGGTGGGCGGGTCAACTCAGGAGATGGTGATGGTGGATGAGCAGGGCAGGCCGACTGGCTTTGGCGTGCCGCAGACTGGTACCACCATCGTCGTCCAGATGCTGACTGAGACGAGGAGAAAAGAATTGGATTTGGAGTCGCTCTGGAGCGGTATGCTCCAGAGAAGCCTCGAGAAAGCCGAGTCGATGAAGCAGATCCGCGGTCCAAGCTCAACAGGGCGAGGCAGACAGCCCGATGGCCGTCGCTTCTTCTCTACGTCTTCTAGAAGGCTATTAGATGTAGAGCCCACTTCCGAGAGCTTTCTTGCCGATGCCGTGCTGGGCAGCGCTGGCGACCTCGACGCAAACACGCTGGCAAGTCATATCTTGCAGCACGACATCAAAGCGAAGCTGCATGTTCTCAACCAGAAGGGCCATTTCAAGGATCTTCCGGACGCAGAGGCTGATACAGCGCTCGCCAAGGTCCAGGATATCCAGCCCTCTGTGTTTCTTCGGCTATTTGAGCGGACATTGGAGAATCTCCCGCCAACGCAGGCGTGGGAACACCCGGATGTGGCTGTGGAACACAGCGCGCTCTCGAGACCTCCCGGGATACGACCTCTCCGTGGCAAAGGAGTGGCTGAGGGAGATCCAGTTCTCCGGTGTCAATTTGACTCGGGGTATCTGCCTTGACCTTATCCAGTCCATCTACGCGATTCCAGCAACGACGACGCAGCTGTCCGTGACCAATCTGCCCTCGCTATGCAGATTATCGACACCATGTACACGCGCGGCCAGAAGGTGCTGGACCACGACGTGATCGTGACTGTGATTGAAGCCCTCGTGCGGAACCCCAGCTCCGCCCCGGAAGCGGCCCGTCTTCTGGCGCAGTTCGAGACCCTCCTCACGCATGCCGACCTTCCCTGCCCCTCCGAGGATCTCCTGGTACGGCTAATGCATGCGTACGCGAGCCAAGGAAGATGGGAACGGGTCTGGGAGGTGTGGCGCATTCCGCCGCGGCATCGCCAGGCACGCTCATCGCGTCTGTACGCCCACATCTACCACATCTTCGCCAAGGACGGCCACCGGATGCGGTGCATCGAGGCTCTGCGGCGCACTTATTACGAGATGGCCGTCGAGGAGCCGCCTGTGGTGGTGAATGACTCGATCCGGCGTGGTCTGAGGGAGTGCATCCGCATTGCCGACCCTGGGGCCGAAGAGATTGCGAAGACGGTCGCAATGGCGCCGGGAAAGTCCAAGATCGCGGCACCGCGAGTTTGTGGCTATGATGATCAAGAGTCAGATCTTTTAACGGGGCTGAGAAGCTCAGGGCATGTAACAAACATCTGTAAATTAGCTGTGCGATTAGTGTGAGGGCAGAGAGGATTGAAGCAAATACCCGATGGCCACCCTTGCGTTTGTACACTCTCCTGGCAACCAAGTCAACTCTTCAATTGCTCCAAAATGGTGGGTATCATCCGCGCAACTCCCAAGGCTTATAACCTCGAAGACTCCTTCATGGCCTCCCTCAGCATCGGCGCCACTTGCTTCCTGCTATGCTCAACCCCCTTCTGCCACCAGCACATCCTCCACTCGCTCGATGTCTCGTCCCCTGCATCCAACATACCCTCATTCCACGTCTCCAATTTCAGCGTCTCCCCAGACTTCCTCACAAACTGCCCATGGCCTTCACCGCGTCCTCGTTCAGCCCCCAGACAAGCAGCTCCCTCGTGAACACCCGTTCGGTCTTGAAACGGTCATAACAGCCGCTACATCCAGCTGCTGCTCTCTCGCCCAATCCCTCAGTGTCTCCATGAATCCCTCCCTACTCTTATCCCCCACCTCCTTCAGCAGATACTCCAGCCCCCTCACCACAGTCGACATCCCACGGCCAGCTTCCCCTCGTCCACCGTTTGTAATCCTTCCTTAACACATCGCGATAAGACATGCCCAGAATCTGCTCCTTGAGCTCAGTCAACTGGTCATGATACGCCCTCCTATCGTACCCTTTTCCCCGATCACCCTCTCCCCGCCATCTCCACCGCTCTCACGTCCCAGTTGGTCGTCTTGTCTTTCGAAGCAAGGTTGTTGGTATCAACGAGCACAGCGGCCAACGCAATCCTGGCAATCTGATCGTCCATTCCTCCCGCTAACCCCATCCTCACACCGCTGGTCCCCCGCGTCGGCAGCAAGCCTCTGCCAGACTTCCTTGCACTGGTCCAGGACCAGCGACATACAGCTCCCGCACCTGGCAAAGACCCACGGCCCCCTCGCCCAGCGCCCCAACCTCGGGGACGACGCCCTCGTCCTCGTGGTGGTCGATGCACCCCAGCAGCTTCCCCGCTCCTTCTGCTTCCGAAAGGAACGAGGACGCAAGCACCCCGGTCGGGACGTTGTGGTCGACTAGCAACCACCTCGTCTCCCCTGCGCTGAGCGGCTTCGGCAGGTCCGACAGCGTGATTAGATCGGAGGGAGTGAGTCCTGCCGAGAGGAGACTGCGGCGAGCTCCGGGCGGAGGGCAAGGTCGGCGCGGGGAAGGTTGGAGAGCGGGATGTGGAGGGTGTTGTGGGAAGGGGTGTGCGTGCGAAAGTAGGCTAGGAGCAGGGCGGAGCAGATGGAGTCGAGGTCTATTTCAGGGGCTGGATTAGTCAGGGTAAACGGGGGAGGGAGGAAGAGGGGACGGACCTGCGGATTCATTGCCGACGACAAAGGTCAGAGGGTTGGGCCGCTGGGCGGGAGGGGCGAAAGGGCTTTTTTGGCGGTTGAGAGGAAGGACTTGAGGGAGGCGCGTGGGGTTGGCATGGTGACTAGGTGGTTCGACACGGGAAATATGAAATTGACGTTGATGGTCTTGAGAGGCGTTGAATCGCGATGTGAAATGAGCTTTGTGCGTTCACACTGAGCCTGCCTCGATGACGGGGCCGCTGAGCCAAACTCTGGCAGAAGAATAGGCTTCGGAAACGTCTCAATTAGATATTTTCTGACGAAGCTCACAGTCGTATCTTCGTAACACAGCACTGATAGAGAGCAAAATTTGAAATAAAAACAGACAAGAACCACAGCCTGGTGTCAGGGAAGCCTGAAACCAAAAAAGAGAATCCCGCCACAACCGTTTTCTTGGCAGGTTCCGCCGGTGAGGTCCGAGATCTGCCGAGCCCGGAGGCCTATCGGATCCGCCCCCCTTGTCCCTGGACACCCCGCCGTCCGGCATCCCGACTGAGGGGTACGTTCACCTCAACATCCTCTCATCCCATTCCCGAGTGGCAAGAACGGTCCCCTTCGGCGCATAAGCACCGGTTCGTACAGCATCAGACTGGCCGAAGAAAACTTCACCACCACGACCACATGCATCACCCTTCCCACCATTCACCCATCTATCCCCTCACACTCGCCGTCTCATCACAAACCCAACCATGGCCCACCTCCGCCTCGCGATCCTGGAGGCCGACACCCCTGTCCTCGCGCCAACGCCCGCACAACGGCTACTTCGGCGTGTTCCGGCACCTCCTTTCCCGCGCCGTCGCCCCCTCCCCGCTGGAATCAGTCCTCACCCTGTCGGGCCACGACGTCGTCCACAACCCGTCCACTGCCTACCCTTCCCTGGACTCCGTCGACGCGGTCCTCATCAGCGGCTCGAAATACAACGCCTTCGACGACGACGAGTGGATCGTGACGTTGGTCGAGTACGTGCGCAAAGCGCTGCTCGACGGGCGGGTCCGGGTTATTGGGGTGTGCTTTGGCCATCAGATTTGTCGCGCGGGCGATGGGCGCTGGTGAAGCGGAGTGATCGGGGTGGGAGGTGAGCGTGGTGGAAACGCGGTTGACGGAGAAGGGGCGTGAGGTTTTTGGGGGGCGGGAGACGCTGGTAGGTTCTTTCGTGAGATTACAAGACTTGGGGATTGATGGGAGGGATGCTAAAAGAAGAACAGAAAATCCAGCAAATGCATCGCGACCAGGTGTTAAGCGTCCCCCCGGGCCGAACTGCTGCGTCGACGGACAAGTGTCCCAATCATGGCTTTCTCGTCCCCCAAGAAGGTGATCACGGTACAGGGGCATCCGGAATTCACAGAGGATATCATGCGGAGATTCTCGAGCTGAGGCATGAGAGTGGGCTATTGACGGGAGATGAGGTGTATCAAGCGGGATGGAGAGGAATGGGGATCATCATGATGTGTGTTTATGGCGCAGGTGTTTGTCAGGTTTCTCAGGAGCAATGATACATACAGAGCGCGGGAGTTTTCGTGTGATCGCCTGCGTCCTGTAAGCAGGACCTTGCCAAGAATCATTTGCACATCATCAGACGGTGATCGACATCGCTACCGCAGCATCGTGATCCCCGATCATAGGGCCGTCAGTCGAGGAGATCGACGGCTTGTTCGCACCTGCGCTCTCTATAACCCGGAATAGGACTCATGCATCCTCCTTCATGCACTTTTGACTCTGACTCGTACGAAGGAAGTATTTGATACATATTTTGGGAGGGAAATGACTCGACCATGTATGCTAGTACCCAACACCCAAACTCCCTATCTGAATCCCACAACCGTAGCCAGTCCAGCCTGTCCGTAAAACAGGCAACCAGGGTATAATGCAACCTGACCATATGCCAGAACAAAGTGAACAAAACGCCATGTGCATGCATACGGCAGAAACCAAACCCCATCTACCACATTCCACCCCTCCGCATCCCCCCACTCCCTCCCCGCCCCTCTCTTCCCCGCTCTTCCCTCTCCCTTTGTCTCCCAACCTCCCCTCCCTAATCCTCTCAACCTCGTCCCTCTCCTCCCTCCCCCGCCTCACCCTCGCCAGCCGCCCATCCACCACACCTCCTCCCTCGTCCTCCCGACACCCCTATACCTGTAATACCTCCCCATTTAAAGCTCCACACCCACCTCTTCCCCAGCGAAACCAAAAAACTCCTGCCCTCGGCATACCGCCACGGCTTCTCCCGTCCCATAAACAGCGCACAGTCGACCGCGCCTTGGGTCGAGAGCGAGATGATGGAGATAACGAGCAGCCACGCGGGAGAGAGCTTGTGGTGCGAGGCGAAGGACGGGTTGGAGTCGTCGTTGTAGCCGAGGACGTGCGAGACAAAGGGGAAGAGCCAGACGACAATGTAGACGAGCGGGTAGAGGAGGAGGGTGTGCAGCTGGGAGGGGGTTTTCTGGCGGCCTGGTTTTGATGATGTGTGGTGAGCCGGTTCGTCATTGTCGTTGTTGGCCTGCGTAACGACGAGGATTGGGGAGGAGTCTGGGATGTCGGCTGAGGTGGAGTGAGTGGTTGCCGGGGACGAGTGGCGTTTGGGAAAGAGGTGGAAGAAGCGGCGTTTAGCATCCGGGTGGTTGACCGTGCCGTCCAGGGTGGTCGGGCAGCTGGGGTGGCTGGAGGGCAGGGAGTGGTGACGGCCGGAAAGGTTGGGTTTGCCGTCCTCGGGAATCGCGGCGTGGTGGGAGTGACGAGTATGCGCCGCCGGTGGTGGAAGGAGGAAGCCGGCTGTGGGAGCGACGGGGTCGTCGAGTGCTAGTCGGCTGCCCGCTGAGGTCCGGGCTTCTGTGAATTCTGTCCAGTTCCACTGAACAGACCTTAGGGTCGGAGAAGCCTCTGTGCTTGCCTTGGTGCATCCGAGTCCTGGCGGAGAAGCGGACGATAGGGACCTCCCCCGGTCTTTTTCTGCGCAGACTGTGTTTGCAGCCGAGGTCCGTCTGGAGCACGTTGTCGAGGGAATCAGTCCGTGGCAGCAGAGCGGTGCCGCGGGGAAAATCTCCGAACCACCCGAACAGCGTGGTTGCTGCATGGCTTCTGACCGCCTCCTCCCGTAATCCCCCATCCGTCGTCGGATGTATACGTAAATGAAGACGTAGATCATCGCGATGCTTGCACAGATGAAGTACCGCGGGCCCCAGCTAAGTGCCAACCGAGCCCATCGCCTGTCAGTCCGGAGGTAGCAGTAGTGTCCCATGTCCTCATACCCGTTGCCGCCAATGAATGCGAGGCCCGCTGCGGTGGCAGGGTACAGGTAGAAGAACAAGTAGGCCACTTGTCGGTAAGGATAGATGCCTGCTCTCGGCCGGAAGATGTATACGGCCGAGTGCAGTGCGATTAAGAGAACGGCGACATCTGACGACTCGATGCCGATGGCAAGTGCAAACCCGCTGAGCTGGCAGAAGATGGAGCTGGACTCAATGTCACCCCCGGCTAACCTGGCTATCGGAAACACAACGAAGACCAGGGATTTAAGGCAGTCGCTTTGGATCAACAGCAGGATTAACCTGCGAATGTAAGCGAGGAGTAGTGATCCAGGGAGCACAGCGCTACTTACTCGTGTCTGAAGTTTCGCTTAATCTTCATGAACCAGTAGAGCGTGTAGAGTGTCGACAAGACGCTGATCGAGGCGAAGGCGAGCGAGAGGATCAGCAGAGCGTTTATTAGTCTCTGCTGATAGGGGTCAACATCTAAAACATGCCGGGCGACAATCGGCGGTGACATCGTGGAAGTGGCCGTTGCATCGAAGGTTTGAAGTTGTGGTGTCATCGTACGCATCGACCTGAGTCCCAGCATGGAGACCCAATGTTTCCTCAGACAAGACCATCAGCCTAGCCTGCCGTGAAAGGGGTTGTCCCGGTGTGTTGGCTCATGACGACAGGCCGTTCACGGAGGTCTCGGTGGCGATTGGTTGAGAAGACACCCAAGCTCAAGAATGAGAAGGAAGAATGGAGAAGCGAGGTATGGGAGTTGTATTCCTCACGGGGGAAGTAGCAAGGCGGTCAGAGACGGAACGCGGTCCAGGACAAACAAACACAAAGTGTATGTCCGTTGCGCCCAATATAAAAAAAAAAAAAAGTGAAAGGGGCAAAAATGCTGGAATGTGGCCCAGAAACTCGAGAGGATGTGAGAAAGTCCCCGGCATCCGGTCATCAAGCTGGCTGACCAGGCGGAGCCGGGACGTTGGCCCGGATGGAGATGATCGGCAGTATCAGATGAGATCGCCTTGCCCAGCCCCCGGATTGGTTATCCGAATGGGTATTGACCCAGGTTGATGGCAGATGCCTCATAGCAAACGCATCACCAACCCTTGTTGTCGCAAGATGGGCAACAACTGCCGGCTCGGACCGGGATCTTGTCCACGTCAGAGCTGGCACCTGCAGGCGCCGTCACCACTAACCGAGGAAATAGCACAGCTTAGACGGTGCATCGCTGAGCCTGGCGAGATTGCAGCGGCTAGCAGACCGCCACAGCCAAGCTCATGCGACAGCAACGTCAGGCGAGCATAAAAAATTGGTGCAGGCCCAACCAGTTGTCGCGTTGACCTGCCATCTCTCTTCCAATCACCTTCTTGTCACCCACCACCCACTTGGTCAGACCAACAACAAGACGACAACAGCATGATCCCATGGCATCAGTTCCAACCTTGTCTTTCCGTGGGGGAGCTAGGGAACGCGAGTGGGACATTGGCGCCAGCTGACCGGATCACGGAAGTCGATCACCCGCAGCTCCCCGACCCCTCGCATTGACTGGACAAGATGCTGTGCATCAGCCGCTCGTCCAGCTTCCCCGGGTCCGGGCTGCCCTGCCGTCGGGAGGCATCGCGCAGAGGACTCCATACCTCCGTGCTGCGTATTAATTTGCCGCGGTTAGGCGTCGAATACCTATAATTGGTAAACAATCAAACGGCATCCGTGCGCTATCCGGACGACTGTGTTGAATCATTGTTTACTTTTCGCTTCTGGTGGAGCCGAGTTTTGTCGAATAGATGATGGGATTTTGAGTGGAATGAACCGAGCAAAAAAAAAAATTCGCATTTTGGCCAGTTGCCTACAAAACAATGAAACATGATAGGCGGCCAGTGCGCCTGCATGGGCACAGCTTAAAGCACCCGCGCGGTATGGTGGAGTGTGCGCTTCGGCCGACAGGAAGCTTTGACATATCTTGGGTCAAGGCTGGGATCTGCTTTCGCCGAAATCATGGACTGCCTTCAGTGCTGCTTTGACCAGGAAACGAGACTCGATGAAAAACTGTTACTCGAAAAAGAGAGTCCAGTTCGCCGACAAACGTGTCGCCGAGTCCTCAACATTCTCCGCTGTTTGCGGGTTGTCATGCCGGCCGAGACACATGCTCCCTCCCCGAGGCACAGAACCAGGAAAGGCCCAAGGATACTCGTACAGTCGGCCCAATCGAGGACGAGGATGATGGAACATCCCGGTGCACCGTCAGCCCCTGACCAGAACTGTGGCACGATGCCGGGGGATTTGCCCCGGTCCCTTGAGCCGAAACGATCTGTTAGATATATGTGTATTGGGGATAGGCATTCCATGAAAGGCTGGGGGGATTCAGTCAGAAGAGAGTAACGTTAGCTGGTCAAGGAGAATTCAAGCACAGTGAGGCCTTGCAAGCCCACCGTCCTGGCACTGTGATAAGCCCTCTGGGCCACAACGGTGGCGCTGACCGCCCGCTACAACCATGGCTGGGCCGCAAACCCCGGTGGCTGAGGGAACATGGACATAGCCTCATGATTGCAGAAAAAGCAGCTTCTTTCAAAGCTTTGGTATCCCCTTCGCGCGTTAAACCACTTCCCTACGCCTCAGCGCCAACCAAGCTCCCGATCAAAGTGAAACGCCAGTCGATGCAGCAAGACCTCTCCCAAGCTATCCAGCAAGTTGATGTATGGCTCGGGCCAGCGGCCCCAAACCATCGGCCTGTTCCCTAACCGCCCACTGACGGGCGAGAGGATCTTGAGCCGCCGCCTGTCCTCGTCCACGTCTGCGATGGCGACAAATCCCATAACAGGGGCCTGCCGAATGGTCTCAGGCGGGTCATTCACGGAGGCGTTCATCACGGCAAGCGTCCAGTGAGACATCTCGGCTGAGACCTCGGCGGGCTCTAGAGCTGGCTGGTCGAGTAGATAGAGTCTCCATCTGCCCAGTGGTTAGTATTTGAAGTGCTGTAGTTCCCGGGGGGGGGAGAGAAGCCTACCATCAGGCGCCTTGAAAATGGCGACGTCGTCGAAGCCAACTGACTGTGTAAACGGGCTCAATGTCCTCTTGGAGTCGCCGAAGAAAATACTCTTTGATGGCCGCTTCCCGAGTGAACTTCATGAAGTCCTTGTCCCGCGCTGCCACGCCGTCGGACTTGTTCAGCAGGACGACAGTAATCGGCTCTCCATGCGCCGTTTTCTCGTTCTCCAGCCGCTGCTGCAGGTCGGCGTGGACGTCTGGCGAGCCAAGGACGATAACGATATTCACTGCACCCGTCAGCTTACGATCACATACACCCCATCCTGATTAAAAAACTCACCCGCGAATTCGCTCACTACATGCCTTAGCATCTCCATATCCGCCTTCGCCACCGTCGCAGGTGGCGTATCCAGCAACAACCCCCCTCCCTAACCTTCTCATCTGCCGCAAACTTAGCCCTCACCGAACTCCCCAACTTTCCCACCAAATCCTCCACAGCTCCCCATCCTCCTCCACCTTCTCCCTCCCAAAGTAGTACACCATCGGCAGCTTCACCGGCACCGCACTGGGTCCGCTACTCGGCGTGCCACTGACCCCAAACCCCCCGGCGGATCCTCCACATCCATCACCGTCCCAAACACGGCCGCGCTAATCGTCCCGGCAGCGCCAGCATGCCCTCTCTCGGATCCACACTCGCCACAACCGGCTGCCCGCCCATCCTTGTCGCCAGCGCCGCCAGCGTCCTCACCACCGTCGTCTTCCCGGCATCCTTCCCGCCACAGACCATCACCCTCGGGCCAGGCGGCATCCCCCCCTTCCTCCCATGCTGCGCAGCAGCAACAGCAGCCGCGGCAGCCCGCCGCTCCTGCAGCGCAAATGCAGATTTAGCACCTGCAGCTGCGGGCTCTCCTCGGGCGTCGCGTACTGCACCACGGAGTCGACTATCCCCCCTCCGTCCCCTAGACTGCTACTACTACCGCTACTACCTTCCCCACTACCGCCGCCGCTCACCTCGAGCGTGCATCCGGTGTAGGTCAAGATCTTGGACTTGGTCCCGCGCGGGAAGGCATATGCGTGGTTGAGGGCAAGCTCGGTACCGTCGCGCTCGGCGGTGCCCGTGACGAGACGGATGGTGGGGAGGGTTGAGGAGAGGGAGGTACGGGGAATCTCGAAGCGGTATTCGCCGAAGGGGCGGAGGTGGAGGGTGCGGGTTGAAGAGGTAGTCGTTGGCTGGGTTTGGTGATTGTTAGCTGGGGAGGGGAGTCGAGATTGGTGGGGAGAGTCGGGTTCAATTGCGAAAATGAAGCGGAAATTGGCAGGGGAAAGAGAAGACGTACCTGTGGAACAATCTGACCTGGCCTGGAATAGACATCTTGACTACCTCATCAGCGCAATTGGTGAATCGTGGTCGTAGCTGAGGTGGTTCTGGGAATTCAAAGCTTGAGCTTGGGTTGCAAGCTCGCACGGCAGGCAAGTGTGGGGCGGATGGACCAGGGGTGTACAACATTCATCACGGCGAACATAACGTGAAAACAATGCCCGAATACATTTATTCTCTTGTACTTCCTAAGCCTAAATCCTTTCTAATCGCATCACCGAGACATGATAAGAAGGCTGCTTCCATACTTGTCGCAGAATACGGCTCTGTTGAATGTCTAGATCTAGAAGAAAACTCCGGGGTATGTGAGAAATCAACGCTGCCACCCTCCAGGCGCCCTCTCTTGTCATGATAACCATAATACTCATGAATCATGCTTATCCTCCTCATCTCGTCATGCCAACGGGACCCCTGCCCCCCAAGCCCAGGCATCATTTCCCCCGTTTATCCCTATGAGCCAGCTCCTCGAAGATCTTGATCAGACTCCGAACGCCAATAAGACTGTTCTCATCCGGGCCCTGCCCGGGCACCCACTCCGCGTGGGCAAAGTCTATGAGCTTGAGCGAGTAGATGCGCGGCAAATTTGTGAGGTCCTCCTCATCCTCCTCCTCTTCGCCGTCAGCAACATCTCCCATCAGCTCCATCACCGTGATGTCCCCTTCGATAGGCTCCATCGGCGCTTGGATATTAGCAAGAACATCCTCATGACGCTGCACCTTCTCCGTCTTCTCCTGCGCAGCGAGTTGGTTCATCTGCTCGATAGCGTCCCTAAGCGCCTCACCGTCGCCCTCGAATGTGAAGAGCAGACTGGCAGAATACATACGAGTCTCTTCGCTCGCCAGTACCCGCTCCACATGCCTGAGGTCCTCCAAGAACAGCTGCGCGACAGCCTGGCCGAGCTCCTCATCGATGCCCGCCCGCGGGTTGAAGATGAACTTGCGGATCTCGTCCACGAGGTTGTCCTTGTTGACCTGGAACCTGCCGTAATCCTTGTTGTAGACACGGTAACTATCCTCGTCCAACTCGTCAGGATTGTCGGAGCCCTTGTAGATGCGCATGCCCGCAATTCTGAAACCGTGCGACCCGTTGGTCGTCGCCTTAGTGATCTCGTCAAAGCGCTTGCGCTTCTCCAGGGGAGCGTCGTCGGCCCACAGGCGCCGGCCGGCTTGGCGTCAAGAATGTTAGGCTTTTTGAAGCCATGCGTGCTGCTCTCGAGAACAACCGACTTGTTGGTCGTGATCTTGCGGTTCTGTTCGGTTTCCACCCAATGTTGCTGTCCGAGTCGGTCGGGGTGTCAGAGGAGGCATCGGAGGCGGCGGCGGCGGCCTCGGTCTTGGCCCTAATCGTTTCTACCTTTGCTCGATGCACCGCCTCCTCCTTCAGCCTGGCTCAGGCTCTCGCACACGGCAGGTATCTGCTCGTCGAGGTCTTTGACGCCGGTCATGTCGTTGAGGAGAGCGTGCCGAGGTAGACGGGCATCAGCGCGGCGAACTCGGGGTGGTCCTTGGCTTGTTCGTAGAAGTCAATTTCCTGCTGCACGCAGGGCTTGATGAAAGAGTGCCATCCGGGTCGGAGAGTGTCCCGTCACTACAGAAATGGTCAGCACGTGGCAGGGGCGAGGGCGTGGTTGAAGCTTACTGCCCCGCCACTGCGTGGTTGAATGGTTGAAGGTCGCCGTGATTGGGAAGCTTCTTAGCGCCGCCATGTTGATCATGTGTGTTTACAAATCGAACAATGTCTTCAGGGTCTCGAGGTAAACATGCGGGGGCTGGCGAATGGGGGGCTGAGCAGTCGGTTCTTAAAGGGAGAGGTGACGGTCGGGAGTGCCAGCAGACATGCGTGGCCCGTACAGCAAGTGAATGACCAAGTAGGATGGCAGGATTTCAACGAAAACGTAAAAACAGAAGAAGCTAGTTGTGCTCGAGACAGGACACGCAGCGTCGAACAGGAAAGGTGCCACGAGGCGGCGCAGATAGGACGAGTCTGAGCCCGCGCGGGGCCCTCCAGCGGGGCGGGAGCGCGCTTGGAGCAAGTCGGCGGGGCAGGATCTCCCATTCGCGGGGGACGCGCCCAAATTCGGGCACAGTCAGCCAACCATGTGGCTCGGAGGCCGCTTAGCGCCGTTAGACCCGCAGGGCTCTCAGCTGAGACGGGTGATGACCACAAAGCGAGCGGCAGCCCAACCTCCAACAGCTTTAGCCCTGCATTCAGAGAACAGGTCAGGCCAAACCCACGCTATTCACCGTAATGGAGCAAATGAAGCGAGTTCTGTTATGTGTTCAGCTCTTCTGGCCTGGTCCTTATGAGATAATCCTCGACTTCCAGGAAGGAACCCTCACCGACGGCGAATGCAGGCTGACCATATGGTCGACGCGGATCTCTTGAGCATGCCTGATACACCTGGCCAGTGCTTGCCCGGATGACGATGCCGGAATGCAGAATCATTGGCGATCGTATCTTGGACTCTGAGCTAGAGTAACAGATATCGCAGACCTCATGACTCAAGGCAGTACGACAAGCGGGCAAAGGCGGGGAGAGGTAGAAACGTCCTACAGTCTGCCTTCTCTTGTCTTGCTGGGCAGCTGTACTCTGTCGATCTTGAGCAACATGCCAAAATATTTGCCCCGACACTCCGCACTCGAATCTTTGCTCATCACCCCTACCTACCTACACTAATGCTCAGGTGGATGTCAGCCGGAAATGCTCGCCAGGCAGCTGTTCCTAGTTACCACACTCCTACCTCAGTGTTCACTTGTGGTCAGCCCAAGTGATACCAGGTTCGGCAAGTCTGTCTCTTGTATATTTTCCCAGCAACCTAGACTTCTCCCGTCAATTGTGACAACTGGCAAATTCTTGTAGTAAATTTGTAAGCTACCGTTACTGGAATTTCATTGTCTCTGAAATCTGGCTTCTTGCTTTATTAGGCTCTCTTTGGTAAGGTTCATTGTTTTTGTTCTGTCACGTCCCAGAGTTCATCGATACCCGCCAAACTTTATCGCCAGGCAAGACCATTTCCCGAGGACATTCAACAGGCAGTCTGATGATGAGTCAAGTACCTCGCTTCTGGCAGAGCTCGGCAGTCAGATTGGTGAGAGGTTTGGGGTGCTAAGGTTGATGTCTACCTGATTGATTGGGTAGTGCCTCAACTGAGTCCCGTCGCTCCTTCCAGCAGCCTTCAAAGAAACTCTCCAAATCCATCTCCCCGATTGTTGTGTTTTCACTCCTCCCTTGACTCTTCCAAACGCTTTCTGCAAGCAAAGTTTCAGTTTTGTTGTTTCCGCCTCTTTTTTTTTCTGCGCTCTTCCATCACCGCACTCTACAATTCCGTCGACTGCTGTTGCACTTGTCTCTCCTCCTCCCATACCCGGAATCATCAAACAACGTCACTTTCAAGGTGTACCTCTCACTGATCATATCCTCTGCTTTCTCGATTAAAGCCTGCCAAGATGGCGTCAGCCACAGAATCGAGCTCTGCAGGCTTGGACGATGCACAGAAGGAAACTCCTGTTGGCGAATCATCGCAGAATGTCGACAATGGAAAAATGCGCGTGGAGGACGGTAAAGCTGTGGAGGGCAAAAAGAAGAAGCCGAATAAGCGCAGCGCCGGCGCAAAAAAGAAAGGGACAGGATTTGAGGGTAAGCCTCCATACTTAGCGATGGAGTTATGTCCTTGGATTCGTTGAGGTTACTCACGAAATGACCAGAGTACTACTGCGACCCGCCCATGACACCCGCGGAATACAATGACGAGAGGAACGTCATCTACCCGCCGCACCGTCCCTTTGTGGATCGCATCGAGGAATGCATTCAGCGCTACCGTGCCCGGCGCCGCCTAAGCGCTGAGCGCGAGAACCTGTTCTCGCGATACCTCATGCTTGGCGGGATCGATTCCACCGCACGTCAGTTTCAGAGCACTGCAAAGATTGGGACTGATATCCTTGAGGGTGTAAGCAAGGCGGCGCTTCGCGAGATGACGGCCGACGATGTAATCCAGCGCGGCAGAGCTGGCATCACCAACCCCCGGTTCTACAACCCGAACTACCCTGAGCACTGGGACATAGACTTCACTGGCGTGGCAGCAGGATTCCTGTGAGTTCCCTTTCAGAGGAGACGGTTCTTCGAGGCCCGAAACACTGACAACACTAGGTCGGAGCACCTCCCCAAGATGGTTGGCTATAGAGTAGATGACTTCCAGATGGGAGTCGAGGTGGTCCTCAACTTCCTGAAGTATGTCGATCGCCATGAAGTCTGCCCCGAGTACGCAGATGACGTCAAGAACGCCCAGGAGGTGTGCCACAAGGCCATTGAGGAGATCCCGGCCATCATCAACCTCATGGAGCTCGTCCCTGGCACCTTCAATACGGCCCTGCGCGTTCTCCATTGTGAGACAGACAAGAAGGTAGAGGAAGCCACCTCGTCCTGGGAGTTCCTCGCCCCCGTCCGGACGACACGCCGGATCACAAGGCCGCCAAAATTCTCTCCGCAGCGACACTCACCATCCTCTACAGCGACCGCTTTTCCACCGCCACCACCTCCTGGGCCATCGCCTCCACCACCGAACTCACCTACGAAGTCCTGTCCATCAACCTCCCCTCTCCCACCGCCCTCGCCAAGTACGCCGCCATCAACTCTCACCTCTCGAAAACCCCGGACATCCACCCCTGCGGCACAATCACCACGCGCCCTGTCGTCATCCGTGACGGTGGGACAACTCCACGACCGCCACCGTCCCTGCGCAGTTCGACAAGGAACGGAGTTTGTTCTAGAGGAGATTATCCTCAAGTTGCTGACGGTGGGGATGAAGCTGACGATGGCGGTGTGCATGCTCAACAATGGCTTCAGGTTCATCAAGCATATAGGGAGATTCGCCCGAGCTTCTATGTGTTCCTGCCGCAGGAACTGATGTTTGGTGTACAAGGGCCGGTGCTGACCAGTCGGCCCGGTCCGAGCGTGCATGGGAGGGAGGGGGAGGAGGACGATGGAGAAGAGTGAGCGAGCAGATGCTGAATGGGACTTGGAGTTGGGGTTGAGAGATGGGAAGAGTGTGTGCTGCAGCGAGGTTATGGTTGCAGGTAGTATTGAGACCAGTTAGTTCATGGCTAGGTAGACCGAGAATCGAGACTGGTTTGACAGATAAACCCTCTCCCTAGCCCGATAAATGGGACATATGACACTGATTATGTGCTGTGAATATGCATTGATTCGCCCATCTTGCAGACTACACCTTACCCTGCACGTCCTTACAACTGATATCAAGTTGTCAACATTTTGAGACTCGAGCACATGCATCGGCCGCCCGGTACTGGACCATCCACCGAATGGTTGGCTTGGTTTGTGGCAGCAATAACAGAATCCTGTACACTTCTTACATTGTCTTGCCCCAGTTTTTATCTCATGATCACGACCCCTACGTCAGCCCTTTCTCACTCGGATGAAACTAGAGGGAGGATAGAGCAGAGAAGAGAAAGTGGAGAGGGCACCTTATAGAGAAAAGCCACAGGAAGAAAAGAACCCTGCTAAAAGAAAGAAAGCAAGGCGAAAGGCACAAAAGGGGAAGCCCCTAAAGGACAGGGAAGATAAAATAGTGCAAAAAGTAATCCGAAAATTGCTAGAATGTATCATCTACCATTCCTTTGCTCGACTCTACTAGTCCTTAAACGTTATATCCAGTATTGTGCTAAGAGGGCAGTTTTCCTGTACTACTTGGACCCTTGTTGATCACCAACTATATCCATTATGCAGCATTGGGGAGCATAGCTAGTCTCGAGCTCATCAAGGGGTTAATGACATCCACCTTCCTCCATGCGGCGTCCTTGCTGCACTGGATGTGAATGTTCACAAGTATAGCCCCTTCATCATGCCCTTGCACTGCAGCAAATTCATTGGTAGCGGTGGATATGCTCGACAATTGTCGGCTACGACTAACACTAAGTCATGGGGTCATGAAATATGAAGTTGAGGGTGTCATCTGTCAAGTCAAACCAACATCCATCCATCTCGTAACCCATCCATATATCCGTCAAAACGATCGAAACATCCTCGAAACGCTCGGGGTGTTAAAAGACCATCCCCACACAATCGTAGCCCAAACAATCCAGATCACCAAATCATCTCCCAAGCCAAACCCAGTGCACCGCAGCAGCAGCAACTACCGGCGCTGTCCTATAGGCGTCAAACCCTTTGATAAACATCATAACCTTGCGCCCCTGCGGGGTCCACCTCACAATCCAGCAGTCGCTCCCCCCGCCCGAGGGTGCATCTCAACGGCACCGCGAGGCCACTCTACTTGGTCTAAGTCTAATCCTGCGTCTGCACCTTATGATCCCCTGCAACAACCTGCGCGTAACTCGGCGGGGGCGCCCCGGCGTCACTCGGCCCAGCGGCTGTCGTGCCCTGCTCCTGCGGCTGGTGCTGGTGCTGGTGCTGGTGGTGCTGCTGGTGCTGACGCCCGGCAGTCTGCCCCGCCGTGTTGTTCGTCCCGTAGTTCATGTGTCCCTGCGTCTTGAGCTGCTGGCGACCGCCGCCGTGCTGAGGCTGCTGCTGCTGCTGGTAGCCTTGCGACTGGCCGTGGCCGCCGTCGTGGACGAAGACGAAGATCCGCCCGTGCTCGGCGTCTTGCGGGAGGCCGCGGTAGTCGTAGTCATAGGGCGGTTCGGGATACTTGGCGATGATGTACCAGGCGTGGAGGAGGCCGGGGATCTGATTGTGGGGGGGGTGTGGTGTTAGTGACTGTTGAGTGTGATTAGGTGGACGGCGGGGGGGAAAGTACATAGCCTAGGATGAGAAGGAGGATGTTGATGATCGAGTCGGCGGAGCAGATGCCGCGCTTTACCCAGACTGTAGTGGGAGTGGCTCTGTTAGCTGGGTGGTTTTGAAGTTGTGTTGATGTTGCTAGGCGACGGAGAATCTCAAAGGCGATGATGGATGCGTGTGGGGTAGGGGAGACGAACCAGGGAGCGGCGGAAAGAGAACGGCCAAAAGACCGAGGAAAATATCTGTCGAGCACATCGTGGTGGATCGCTGCAAAACCAAGAATGAGCGGGATGATTTTCGATTGTTGATTGTTCCGAGAGAGTAAGAGTCGTCTGGGAAGCAAAAGACGATGGGGTGTTCCAAGAGGGTCGCGGGACCAGTGATGTAACAATGGGTCCCCGGTCACGCTGATCGCCAGATTGGGTGGCGGTGCCAGGGGCTTGCGTAATGTGCATGGCACTGGCCTGGCCTGGGGTTGGCGTCTTGGCGCCAGCGGTTAGCCCCGCATGCCGCTTGTTGGGTTAGGGTTGGAGCGGGCAAACCCCCACAAAGATGTCCTGGCAAGGTTGGAACTTGGAAGGCGGTCGGAGAATTCTGCCAAATTTACGATGGCGATGCTCATCAGCCACCCGAGATAACACATGCGCATCGCGAACCGCCCCTTGAAGCTTTGAATTGCCCGTCGGGGTCTTCCTCGTTTCCCGTTATATCGCTATCGGTCGCGGAATCGACGACACCATGGATGATCTGGAGTCGCTCGAGCTGCTCTCCCTCGTGTCGAAGGTCACGTCGGAGCTGCAGAACCACCTCGGCATCAACGAGAAGACGCTTGCGGAATTCGTCATCGCTCAGCGGCTAGAATGCGGATCCTTCGATGAGTTCAAGTCCAAGCTGGCCGCGGTAGGCGCCGAGTTCCCATCCAGCTTGGTGGAGAGCATCGACCGCCTGGTAAAGACGATGCACCCCAAGTTCAAGGGGAAGCAGAATGGTCTGAAGCGTGAGGAGGATCAGAAACCGGTGCAGTCAGCAGAGGAAAAGAGCAGGGTGTTCAAGGGGCTGGCTATTCCGGACAAGGACGTGGAGGCGATCGACGACACCCTGGCATTATTGGAGAGCCTCGAACCGAAACCACGGGCCGACAGGGAACACCGAAGGAAGCGCAGCCGAACCCCAGATGACTACCGAGACGATTTGACGCGGAAACGCAAAGACAGATACCGTCGAGATCGAGGTCAAGATCGAGGTCGCCGCCGTGGCGTGAGCGAAAGAACGGCCGTTACTGGGACGACGACGACTTTCGACGGCCGCCGCAGGATCTGGACGAGACCCCGCAGCTCTACAAGATTTACGACGGCCATGTCACAGGCATCAAGGATTTTGGAGCCTTCGTCAATCTGCATGGCGTCAGGGGCAAGGTCGACGGGCTGGTTCATGTCTCGGCATTTGGGCAGCGAGTCGACCACCCGTCAGACGTCGTTTCGAGGGGACAGGACGTCAAGGTCAAGGTTATAAAGATAGAAGGCAACAGGATAGGGCTCTCGATGAAGGATGTGGACCAGCAGACGGGCATGGACCTCGCTCCCCAGATGAGGCTAGGGTCTGGCGCCAACACGGAGGCTCTGGGTAGCCGGGGCAGGCAGCCGGGTGACATGGGCAATGGAGCCAACGGCTCGTTCCAGGCTTCTGCCGTTGCTCGTAGCCAGAAGAAAAGGCTGACTTCCCCAGAGAGATGGGAGATTCGGCAAATGATCGCCGCTGGAATCGTCAAGGCTTCGGATTACCCCGACCTCGAGGAGGACTACAACGCGACACTCAGAGGAGAAGGGCAGATGGAGCTGGAGGAGGATGTTGATATTGAGGTCCGAGACGAAGAACCGCCATTTTTGGCTGGGCAGACCAAACAGTCGTTGGAATTGTCGCCCATCCGGGTGGTCAAGGCCCCTGACGGCTCGCTCAATCGCGCTGCCATGGCCGGAGCCAACCTAGCCAAGGAAAGGAAGGAGCTGCGGCAACAAGAGGCTGAGGCCCAACAGGAGAAATCCAACGTCGACCTGTCATCACAGTGGCAAGATCCCATGGCCAACCCCGAGAATCGACAGTTTGCCAGCGACCTGAGAAAGAAGGCGCAGGCCTCACAGTCAGCTCCGGATGCTGTCCCCGAATGGAAGAAAGCGATCGCAAAAGACCAGTCGCTGGGTAGGCGGACCAACATGACCATCAAGGAGCAGCGGGAATCTTTGCCGGTGTTTGCCTTCAGAGAGCAGCTTATCCAGGCCGTCAAGGATAACCAGATCTTGATCGTTGTGGGTGAAACAGGTTCGGGCAAGACCACCCAGCTTACTCAGTACCTGGCGGAAGCTGGATTCACCAATAATGGCATGATTGGGTGTACGCAGCCCCGTCGTGTGGCCGCTGTCTCGGTCGCCAAGCGTGTTGCGGAAGAAGTTGGGTGCCAGCTCGGCCAGGAGGTCGGCTACACCATCCGCTTCGAAGATGTCACAAGCCCGGCGACGAAGATCAAGTACATGACGGACGGAATGTGAGTAGTCCTTCATCCAGATGACTGGGCCCCGAGATGCTGACATGTTTCAGGCTGCAACGAGAGATTCTGATGGATCCAGACCTCAAGCGATATTCCGTCATCATGCTTGACGAAGCCCATGAACGGACAATCGCCACGGACGTGCTTTTTGCTCTGCTGAAGAAGACTGTCAAGAAGCGCGACGACCTCAAGATCATTGTCACCAGCGCCACGTTGGACGCTGACAAGTTCAGCGAGTACTTCAACTCTTGCCCCATCTTTACTATTCCGGGTCGGACGTTCCCGGTTGAAATCCTTTACTCTCGCGAGCCGTAAGACCACCCTAGCTTCTTTGTGATGGGACCATCGCTGACTTGCGCAGGGAATCGGACTACTTAGATGCGGCACTCACGACAGTCATGCAAATCCACCTGAGCGAACCCATGGGTGACATCCTCGTCTTTCTGACAGGCCAAGAGGAAATCGACACAGCATGCGAGATTCTGTACGAGCGGATGAAGGCACTGGGACCAGGGGTTCCAGAGCTTATCATCCTGCCTGTCTACTCTGCACTTCCTAGCGAGATGCAGAGCAGGATTTTCGAACCAGCACCGCCAGGCAGCCGCAAAGTCGTGGTGGCCACCAACATCGCCGAGACCTCCATCACGATTGACTTCATCTACTACGTTGTCGATCCCGGGTTTGTGAAGCAGAACGCCTACGATCCGAAGCTCGGGATGGATTCGCTGGTGGTTACTCCTATTTCCCAGGCGCAGGCAAACCAGAGGGCTGGTCGTGCCGGTCGGACCGGACCGGGCAAGTGTTTCCGCTTGTACACGGAGGCTGCGTACCAATCCGAAATGCTCCCCACGACGATTCCAGAGATTCAGCGGCAGAATCTGTCCAACACCATTCTCATGCTCAAGGCCATGGGCATCAACGACCTGCTCCGCTTCGATTTCATGGATGTGAGTGCCTCCACTTGCCCACAGTCGCACATCTTTCCTGTTGCTGACCGCATCTTAGCCACCACCTGTCAATACCATGCTTACAGCCCTCGAGGAGCTGTATGCTCTCGGCGCATTGGATGACGAAGGCCTGTTGACCCGCCTAGGGAGAAAGATGGCCGACTTCCCGATGGAACCCTCCCTCTCCAAGGTCCTAATCGCTTCCGTCGACAAGGGTTGCTCGGACGAGATGGTGACCATTGTGGCGATGCTCAACCTCCTTCAGATCTTCTACCGGCCCAAGGAGAAACAAAATCAAGCCGACCAAAAGAAAGCCAAATTCCATGACCCCTCCGGCGACCACCTCACGCTCCTTAACGTGTACACGTCGTGGAAGAACAACGGTTACGCCAACGCGTGGTGCTTCGAGAACTTCATCCAAGCCCGCTCGATGCGCCGCGCCAAGGACGTGCGAGACCAGATCGTCAAGATCATGGAGCGCCATCGCCACCCCATCGTTAGCTGCGGCCGCGACACGGACCGCATCCGCCAGGCGCTCTGCGCGGGCTTCTTCCGCAACACGGCGCGCAAGGACCCGCAGGAAGGGTACAAGACGTTGACCGAGGGCACGCCGGTGTACTTACACCCCAGCTCGGCCCTCTTTGGGAAGCAGGCCGAGTGGGTAATTTACCATACACTGGTCATGACCACCAGGGAGTACATGCATTTTACAACGAGCATCGAGCCGAAGTGGTTGGTTGAGGCGGCGCCGACTTTCTTCAAGATCGCGCCGACGGATCGGTTGAGTAAGAGGAAGCAGGCGGAGAGGATCCAGCCGTTGTATAATAAATATGCTGGGGAGGATGATTGGCGGCTGAGTGCTCAGCGGAGGGCGGGGAGGTCGGGTGGCGGCGGCGGGACATGGGGTTAGACTGGTCGGTTGTTGGGTTGTTCGGCGGGTTGGTTCTGTTGGGAGAGTGTTTGTGTAAGCAAGCCGAACAGTTGAAGAGGAAGCATGGAGAATAGAGCGATACCCCTTTCTGGTTCAGGTGTTTGCCTGGTGGATGATTGGTTGGGCAGGTAAGTTCCTGAGCCACATCCCGTTGCTTTGTGGAAGTGTCACTGCCTGAACTTTGAGTTCCACCCGTGAGACAGCTTCTCCCGTTTGAGCACCAAGGATCGAGCCCACCCCTGTTCCGCCTTTTGCCCACTCTGAGACAAGCATATGGCACAGCAGACACAGGCACTCGGTAGTTCTTGAGTTCCCATTGGGTCGTCGGTGGGATACAGCAGGTGGGGACTTGCTGACTGACCGGGACCGAGGGGTGGGTTGGCGCCAAACAACGTCTCAGGCAACCGCTTCCATGCCACCAACAGCCGAAGTTGTCAAGACATCGCCCAACCTGAAATCAGCCTCTTCCCGCCCACACACACACTATCCACCCAGTCGCTCGCTCACACTCGACCACTTTCACTAACACTCGCCACGCAAGCAACTCTAACCACTCAACAGCAACAAAAGCAAAAACCAATAGAAGACTATGTCCTCCACCGCCCCCGCCCCAACCACCATCCCCGATCTCCCCAGATCACCATCCCCCCGACCTCCCCGCAGCACACGCACACCGTCATCTTCCTCCACGGCCGCGGCGACACAGCCAGGGGCTTCACCGCCGCGCTCCACGCCTGGCACGACTCCCTCGGCCGCACCCTCTTCTCCACCTTCCCTCCTCCGCTGGGTCATCCCGCAGGCGCCGCTCCGTCCATGGCGAGCACGGCCACGTCGTGGCGGCCGCAGGGCGAGGTGCGGCACCAGTGGTTCGACGTGTGGAATGTGCGGACTTTGCGGATCGCGAGGAGATGCAGCTGGAGGGGCTGCGGGAAGTCATTCCCGCCGTGAGGGCCCTCATCAGGAGGGAGGCGGAGATGTTGGGCGGCAGGTGGGATCGCGTGCTTCTGGCGGGCATCAGTATGGGTGCTGCGACGAGCGTGCACACGATTTTCAATCTCGATGTGCCGGCTGAGGAGGGGGGAGGTTGGGCGCGTTTTTGGGGTTTTGCGCGAGTGTCCGTTTAGGGGCCGGGATCTGAAGGGGATGAGGGAGGTAATGGCCCTCGGGGAGGGGTCCCGGAGGGGAATGAGGTGTTGAGGCGCACGCCGATGATGTTGCAGCATTGTGTGGATGACCCGTTGGTGTTGATTGAGTGGGGGAGAGGGTTGAGGGATATCTTGAGGGGGTTTGGCGCGCAGGTGGAGTGGAGGGAGTATGAGAAGGGTGGGCACTGGTTCAAGGATCCCGAGGGTGGATGATCTTGTGGAGTTTGTGAAGAGGTTGTGCTTGGAAAGGGGAGAGTGAGGGAGGGCAGGGACAGTTGGTGGAGGATGGGGCAATGGACCTGTCCTGAGATGGGCACTTTGCTTCTCGTTCCTTGGTTCTTAGACATCAGGACGCAGCGAGACTTGTCAAATGAAGTGCATTCAAACCTGCCATCCGAAGAAGCCTGCTAAGGAAAGGAGTTCTGAGTTGAGATCTAGGAATCGGCCTTGCCACCACTTAGCCACAGTATTTGCTAATATTGATCCAAGCTGGAGGACTACTACCAGCGGGACCATCCTGGATCCTCATACTGGGGCTACTTTGCTTCTTTGTCACCCCTAAAATTCATTATGGACCCCTCATGATTTCGTGACTGGGCAATGTTTGGACTTCGAGAACAACGAATCAAAGGAACAACAAATCCAACTCAGATAACCATAACGGCTGTATTGACATCCTTTGCCTGGGCCTGTGCCCAATCAACGCACGCATTCGAGTCCATACATTCACTCTGTGAACAAGAGAAAAGACCGTCAAAACACGGTGTGAGAAAACGGTACGGGAGCAGAAGACCGGTAGGGAAAAATTTGCTCGCTCCTATTTACAAGCTTGGTGTATCAGCAGACTTTCTCTGACACCTCAATGATATTTAAAGGAGATGGGACGAAGAAACTCATCTAGGAGCAACATGTCATCACTGCAGTTGTCATTATACTCTGAAAAAAATCCGTTCACATTTTCCTAATTGGCAGCATCTAATTACATTACAAGTCAAAACACTGCCCCGCCAGGTCCTTGGTTCTGCCACATTCGTGCCAACCGCTTATACCACAGCGTCCCCCCACAGTGTCCATGTCCCTGTGCGATTAAGCTGCTTCACATCTTCTACCAGTCCTGACACCCTCCTTCGCGTTTAGTGGCATCATGTCAAGATCCACCACAAGGAATTGTGTGTCCCGTTGGAATGGCCGTGATCCCGACGAGAGCCGCTGGCGGCACCCGGCGAGCGGGTTTGGGCGACGACTTCTCAGTTGACATGGCCTCCTTCTCTCTGCGAGATGTGGGCTCATCGGCGGTGCCTGGCTTAGCTGCCATCTTGGCTCCTTCGGAGTTTTGCCCGTGTCGGCGGCTGGGCTTGCTGCTTCGAAGGTTGGCAGCACGGCGAGAGTGTACTGCTTTCCTTCTCAACTTCATAGAGAAATTGGATTTCATGGCAA